>JAQGBU010000030.1:0-100066 GCA_034698605.1 Isotoma decorata
TCACGGAGTGATCTCGACGGGGCAACTTGATCTTAGGTTTCCTTTAATTTCTGGGAATAGCTCAGAAATTAAGAATTTTTCTTAACCTAAAAACTTACGTCTTGGGAATCCTCAACCAAGGCAGCAAGAAACTTAAAACTAAAAGTAACTTTGAGTAAACACTCGAAAAGCAAGACAATACAAAACAAAAACTGAAACTTGTATACAATCTTCAGATTGTATTTATACCTTTTTGGTTTTCCATGAATGCACTGAAGAATGAAAAGGAATTCACTTCTTTTCATTTTTGCATGCATTAGTAAATTTGTTGACCAGTGCATTCGAAATCAGGAATTCACCAAACACGGATCTTGGAATAGAGATAAAATTTCGTATTCCATGCTAATTTCTAAGTAAGAGACAAAATCCTAACTAAATTATATGTGAGTGAGCCTCCCTTCTAAAAGACAGAAAGTCCATAAAATGAGACTTCACACGCTTATTAAGCTAAAGTCAAGTTGAAAATTTGTATTCTTTTTTAAAATTATTCATTTTGCAAATATCAAAAATCATTAGGTTACACTATTTTTAGAAATTTCGAATTCACTTGAGGCATTCAGGTTATTTCCTGATGAAAATTAAAATTTTTGCATTGAAATCTTTGTTGTTTAGAAATTAAAATGCCTTATGTCTTAAGAAAAAAGAGAAAAACGTTTAAGGTATAAAAAATTAAGGAAGATTCTTTGGTATGACAGTTTATTTTTTAACAAAATAATGCATTATTACCGTATCATCTTAAAAAAATCTTCACACTGGATTTTTATTTTTTACGGCTGATTTTTATAATAATATTATGAACATCATACATGCACTGACTGCTTGATACAACTTCAAGTCACTTGAATCTACAATATCTCCATTCCATTATCATTATATATGAATCCCCATCATTAACATTTTTCTGCTTGTCTATCTATACATTAATAACAATGTCCTCACCAAAAGTAAGTGAGAAAGAAATTTTACCTTAGTCTCGTTAGATCCCCCTGTAATGAAACACGCGTGGCTGAGCAGTTAATAGCTGGTTTTTTTCAATGACTTGTAATAATTTAATAACGATGAAAGAAAGAAAACTAATTGTAAGTAAAAACTGATTTTCGGAATCATCATAATCATTTTATCATTATTTTTATTATTTTTTTTATATTTCAAAAATACTAAACGCATGACATATTTTTCAGCTAAGTTAATTAACTTCTCATGATTCTTATATGAGAAAAAACGGTCATGGCTACAACCTCCTTAATAAAGTTGTATATGATACTAGCTCAAAGTATAATAACTTTACAAAACATAATAATATTTACTATACAGAGAAACACAGTTGAAAGGTGGAAAGTACATAAGTATTCTATTACAGGTGTGTAAATCTACGCTATATATTCATGAATATACAATCTCTATTAATATTCATCTTACAATTAATGAAGAAACCCTCTTTGTATGGTTACTAGAACCTACACCTATTTAAATGTAATCGTCTGGTTGGTCCTGTTGGTTGATGATTGCCTATACGCTTAATTTTGTCTAGAATTTTTATCCTCATCCTTTTTTAGTTCTAGAATCATACGACTCTTTAAAAGCTTAATAATGCTTTGCTTATTATTACAATTAGTTGTAGGCTTTGCTTTGGGACTCAAGAGTTATTCATCCCACAATGATGATGAATGTTACTTCAGTAGAGTGCTTGTAACGGTGACATGAGCACTTTCGTGATGAATTTGTACTTTCATTCGTGAACAAGACAAGACAAGAAAATAAAAAGAAATAAAAGGAGATGATGAAAAGACGAATACGAATCTTGGTAAAAGAATTCTTCGTTTTTTAAATAAAAAGAGTACTAAAGACGGAAAGCATGTACTGTGGGATCATAATAAATAAATAAGAAAAGCACAGGAGAATTAGAGACTTACAGAAAGTAGAAGCGAGAGACAAAGATTGGAATGGAAGAGCTAAGACACTTTTTTTAAAAGACTTTTCCTTCGCATTTATTTTTTAGAAGACGGCAGATTCTTTTATACTTAGAACAACTTATCTTTTATATAAGGACTCAAACACATCATTGTAAATTCAACTAGGCAATGTGATGATAGTCCTTTTTCCAGATTCTACTTAATCTTTAGACAAGGAAGTTTACACAACAATTAGATCTAAACATAGCAAAATTGTATTAGAGGATTCTCAACTCAACTAACAAATTAATATTATTGCTAATAGTAGGAGTGCTAAGTGTTAAGATACAAACAATGGGCTACGTTTTGTTTATAATTTTTTGTCCTTTTTTATGTGGGATAAAGATTAAATTATATTATAGATTACGGGTATTTTTTAAAATATAGTATTCTTAGTTACTTATTCAGACTATTTAATTTTAACTATTAATTTAAACAGTTTTTGAAGGTTATAGAAAGCTTGAGGAAGTTTTACTCGATCTTACTCAATCAAATCAAAGCTACTTAAAAAATTGTATCTAAAAATTCAACATAAGATAATCATATGTGAAACTTTCCTTTTCCTATTAAAAAGATTCAGACACGCATACATAGTTCTACACAACATACATTGTAATTTATGGTGATTGCAAAATCTAAGTTGTATTAATAAATCCAATTATAAAAATGCAAAACTATAAAATATTTAAATTAAAGTTAACTATAAATTTCTTATTAATTTGGCATATGCATGAAAAAAAATACTTCTGACATTTAAATTTAAAATTGCATTTTAATATAAAATGTCAAAAAGGTATCTTGAAGTACATACCACAACACAAGTAAATTACCCTAGGGTTATAGCATTAGAATAATTCAGTAAAACGTAAATAAATCCCAGGAAGTACAGTAGTTCACAAGTACAGTTCCGAGTCAAAGGATGAAGACAAGAAAGCAATTTCCTATCTTGACTTTCACTTATGCCTTACTTAAAAATTTACAAAAAGAAAACAGTCTGCTTCTCTCGTCCTTGGTTTTTGTTAAATACACACTACTAAAACCACAGTGGGCAGGGTCACGTAGGGTTGGTTTTCAATCCAACTGGACTTTTTTTCCTAGGTTGATCCTAAAGTAAATTTAAATCTTCATATGGCTCTCCCTACTCGAATCAAAATGTTTGAAACACACGGGACAAAAAAGTTAAAACTTTTAAAACTTATTTGAAGAGAGAGAAAGAAGCCAAGAAGGTTTTTATAAGATGATGAGTTTGAGAATAAAACAAGGAGAAACAGAGTAAAAAAGGAAAAGAAGGAAAAGGGAAGTTCATCCTTCCTATCCTATCTATCTAGTTTAAGTCTAGAAAATTTTGATGGTGGTGGTTATCATCAACGTGTGTAAAAGGTTATCTTATTATACCGTTTCTGTCATAGCATAAAGGACCAGTGGTGGTGGTATCATCATTATTATATAAGCATAATATCCTTACCTACTACTACTGTCGCCTTTCTTAGCGAATCTAAAGCAAATTCAAATAATAATAATAATAATAATGATATCCCTTTTCTATACTTATAAGATAGAAGGTGGAAGTTCCAGTAGTTCCAAAACTCTTGAGAATCTCTAGATTCTAGAACCAAGTACACAATAGAATAGATGCAATGGAATCAAAAAGGAGGTTGATTATATCATGCATAGTTGTGTAGTAGTTGATACTCTTTATAAAAAAGTGGAAATCTCTGTCTCAATGTAGTCTACGTCTGAATGTGTACCATATGCATGTAAATAGAATAGAATAATAGAGGAAGAAGAGTAGTAGAGTGGTGGTTGTGGAATGATGATGATCCCTTTAAGGTCGTTTTGAAATATCCCAAGCTGGTTCATACCTCTACTACCAGTAGTACAAAGACACAGACACCCTACCCATGCACCTAGAGAGATGCTTTTGTATTGTATTATTTTTACATTGCTGCTGCTGCTGCTGCATAACAGTGCATCATCATCACGGTCATACCACATCCAAAGTTTTCTATATATCTTCTAAATCGGATGGCATTGTAGTTGCTAGGATGTTCTGTGTAACTCTAGGTAGAGCTTAGCTGAAGGGTAAGACCGCCTCCATTCAGTTGGAAGTAATGATCCCAGCCCTTCTTTCATCAGAACTCCGCCTGGATGGCTCAAAACCGAAGGCAGCCATGCCATTCCCCCCACAAACCTACAGAACTTCCTCTCTCTCTCTTCGTTTCTTGCACACCAAAACTCCAGGATAAAAAGAACTCACAAAAACCAGTCCGTCAAGTCACAGGATCATTCTATACGTCTGGTGGATTCTGCATTCTCAATTCTTCTGAGAGTTCCTGCACTTCCAGAGTATCCAGAGTACCCACCACCACTAGTACAACTACCACCACTGCTTTTGAATTCTCTTCAGTACCGTTTGAGCAGCGTATGGACCCCAAAGCCCAGTCTGTACCTCTGCTGGAAACAAATCGTACAGTATTCAGCACACACACACACACACACACACTTCGCGTTCCATCCAATTATTACTGCATACAAACTAACTCTTGGTTTAAAGACGCTTCCTGATGATCATCATGATGAGGAAGACGATGATGATGATGATGATGATGCCAGTGGTAGCTTTTGTAAATAGTACTATATGTTAAAAGCGATACACTACTCTGACTGACATGTTATTGGAACTTTAGATCTTGGAAAACGCTACTTGCTTGACTCACTAACAACTAAAGAGTTGTTTTAATACCCCCACCACCACAGTACTTCCACGGTATTTGCTATACAGAGGAAAACCCTTTAGCCAACTAAGCAAGTGAAACGATCCTCGATCAATTTCATGCCTCTCTGACGCGTGTAACTAGAGAAATTTACTGGAAAACTTTGGCTGTCCATAAACTACACAAAATTTGATGACGAGTTACCCCTTTCCTTAGCCTTTTTTTACACCCGGAATAAAATACTACTAACTTTCTTTACCTTTAACTTTGTTCCTTTTGTTATGGTATTTGATGAAGCATTTCTTCTGAAAGAAGAACATTTATATAGATAGTAGGCCCAACATGCATAATATTATCATCAAGCCTATATAGCTTCTTTGATAGGACTAATCTTCAAAAACTAAAAGTACACACAAATTAAACTTAAAAAGCAAGGTGTGTATCAAACACACACACACCTTTTCCCAGTCTTGACTTGACTCATAGTCTAATCGAATTTCGGTTTAATTAACTTCCAATTTATTTCATCCTTTCATTTCCATCTTTAAGCAAAGAGAGAGAAAGAGAGGAACTTAGCGAAGAAGCAAAAGCCAGACTCAAGGTATTATTACTACTTATAAGGACAGTATACTTTGACCTTATAAAATATTTGAATAAGGGTTTAGCTCTCTTTAAATCTAGTTTGTACTTGGTTGATATTCCGTAAATACCTCTCTTACTTACAAAGTAACTTTTTAAGTCTAAGGATTAATCAAGGAATATGTATTTTATTAGTATGGATTTAATAGGTTAGGAAAGAGAGCCTTAGAATACTAGGTTCGATTTTACTAGTTTTTTGGTACCCTTAAGGCACTTTGTAATTATTTGCTCCTCGTGCTCTCACACACACACATGCTAAGACACTTTCCTTCCTACTTTGTATGTAATTCCTCGTGCTTTTCCTTTAAGCTGTGGGAAATGTTAGAATTTAACATTATTCTAGGCATGATCAGATCTCACTCAATCCCTTCAGGTTGTTTGAGCTTTGCTAAGAATTTTCCATGAAATTGATATTGATCACCACCAGCTTCTACGAAGCAAACCTTAGCTTCTTCCACCACTAACTTACTGGGAGAAGAAGGGAGTAATAAATTTTCATGCTCTGATGAGATTAGGCATTTTCAAATACTTTCAACCTTATAAGCTCATCTTAAGCCGAAGATAAGAGGCATTGGTCTATGCATGTCTTCTAGGTGTATCAATTTTATCATCCGAGTGAATTCCTTCCTCCCGGGTGTAGGCAATTTATTCAGTGGAATCAACGATAAACAACCAAAAGTAATAAGTCAGTTTCTTATAATATTATAGATATCTTTATTTAAGCTGGGGACTACTCCGGGGATAAGCCATGGGATGGTATTAAGTCTCTGTATAATTGGATATCAGTCATAATAGGAATAATATAATCATTTTAATCCAATATCCTTTGACATCAATGTCAGCATGGGAATACACTACAGTGTTACGAATAACAACCTGTAATTGCATGATGCATCTAATTATATTCTACTTAATAAAGTTAGTGCATCTTAACATCAAGGATGTAATGTAATTCCCTAGGGTATTAATCTCTTTTTGTATTTGCACTTCTGCATCATTCCTTTCATTTCATGTAATTTACTCCAAATGTACAAGTAATATAAAGAATTGACAACTAGAGCATTTACTTGGTAATTCTTTGTTTCCTATGTATATATTCCACCCATTTGCTCAAGTGTAAAGTTGAGTCTATTACTATTGGATTATTGGATGTATTGGGAATGAACAATATAATTGCAAAGGACAAGGTGGGTTAAGCCCAACTCTGATAAACTCAAAGAGTTCCACCCACTCACCCGGGTGACTGATCTTGTACGGATAAAGAAAAATAAAGAAGTAAATAAAAGTTAAAGGAATAATAAATTGCGTGTGTCTACTCTTTCTAAAAAACAACTTAAGAGTAGTCTAGCCTATAGTATAAATGGTTAAAGTCTCGACTTTTCTAGCCTACTCAAATGATGATGGGAACTTGTATAAATTGTCTATGTTTTTTTTAAGAATTTCTACTATACATCTATCTATAGTTAAAGCTTTTGAATTCACTTTTGGATGAAAAATTCATTATAAAAATGATTAGACCGTGATACCAATTTTATTATTTGATTTACTGTGACATCAATCATTTCAATTGCAGAGTCTCTAATAGTAACTTTACATGTCTTTTGTGAGATAATTCCGGGTGCGATGATGGTGGCTATGCAATTTAGTTTTGTTACTCACAAACCGAGAGAGATCATTCCTCTTCGGGTAATAAGTAGGTACTGAAGTTTTATTAAAGTGAGTAGGAAATAATGAATAGGTAGGTTGGGACGTTGCTAAGTTAGATGGGAAAATTGTAGATCACGATGAAATTGTGAATGACTGCACCTACCTGTCTCTTTAAAATGTAGGTAGGTCGTCTTTTTTGGCAAAAAGTTCTCCAGACTGAGTCACTGACTTTTCTCACGTAATACCTAGTTTTGTTGAACCTGGATTGACTAAGGTTTCTAGGGGTTTCCCCTGTCATTATGTTATTTGCAAATTCGCATCATTGCCAATGCACCTAGGATAAGGAATTCTTTTCTTTTTGTCTACATTCCGAGTTTCAGTCTTTTAGGAGACCAAGCTACAACATTCATACTTTTAGTAGCATATAAATTTTTAATAAAAGTCAAACTAATGTTTAACTTTTCTCTATTTCAAGGGGACTTGTATAAATATCTGTGGAATTGAGTTTTTGATAAAAATGAGAAAATATTTTACTTAGGTGAGTTAGAAAAGGAGAGAGAAAAGCGTATAAGATTTAGGGAAGATGAGTAGGCTGGGCAACTTCATATACGGCCTGGAATTCGACAAGATTGTTGAGCCAATGCGCTTTCAGCCTGAATAACTTCTACTACCACTACCACTTCTCAACTGACTACATCCGAATATCATTTTATATGATATATATGAAGATGCCTAAGGATTCTACTACCAGTCTACCACTGCCTGTCTACTACTTCTGTTCTAACACCAACTGCAACTACCCTGATATTCGTAAATTCGTATTCTACCCGAAAAAGCCGAATATGCCTTTCTCTTCTTGCCCGAATGCTTCATATCTATTTGCTATGGTGTTAGAAGTTCTATGTTCTTTCTATGTGTGCTTGTGCAGCTTCTTCCACTTCTATGAGTCTTTCTTTCCATCAGCCAAGCCAGCCGATGGATATCCTTACGAATACGAATTCAAACCAAAGTACAAACCCTATGCTTCTACTAGACAAGACTACTGGCTCAAACTGAATAGTCACTAGGACTAACTTTAAGGGCAGAAACAAGGGAAGGTGATAGCTAGTGTAAAATATACGGATGAGTGTTACCAGAAAACTATTCAGTGCACACGGACCCGTGAAACCGACCATAAATATTTGCATCGACAGTTTCTCAACTGTGCAAATTTTTTTATTGCCATTACCAACCACTACTACCACTGACTACTAGCTCAAGTAAAACTAACAAGTCAAAACATCTTTTTCACCATCATCACCTTCTTTGTGGTCATCATCACCCTCATCAGATAATTTCTTGGACACTTTGTTTAATTTATTTCGCCCATAAATCCTTGCATACTTTACCCGACTTTGTTGTCACTCTCAGTTTCATTTCCCTTTTCTCAAAATACATGCACATAAATACTGGGCTCATAAATATAGTGGCAGTAGTAGTGGTCTGACAATGGTTTTCTTTTAAGAGTCAACATTGACTGGTTAGTTATTAAAAAAAAGACGGGTAACTTTACTTACTTAAAAAGTACGAGTGCCACTTGCTTGGTGTAAAGTAAACAATTTTTCACGGGACCAAATTGCACCACTTGAGATTGCCTTTTTCTACATTAAGTGTATATGGGTAAAAGTGACACATATTTTGAGAGACTTGACGAGGATGAATATGGTTTAAAAGACTTGTCAATTGGTCTTTTGTACGGGAGAAAGTTACTTAGTAGCTTTAGCTAATATACTTAGACAGTGAGTCAGTAGTGTGTGGTACAAGTGACTGGGTACTTTAAAAAGGGATCTCATCCGAAAGATGAGCATGAGAATGGGTGGTCGGATGGAAGCAAAGAGCTAACCGAATAAGAAGAAGTTGTAAGAAGAATATAAGGCGAAGAAGGAAGCAAGAGTGAAAAATTATCATCCGAGGTAAGATTTTATCTGAGCATTTCACGCTTCATGGTGCATGTAGAGTGCCATGAAATCACGTTAACATAATGAGTCGTTGAAGAATATGGACCTAGTCCCGATGTTTTATGAACCGTGTACAGACTGACTAACCTCAGATAACCACATTCCCATTTACTCCTTTTTTACCACTATGCACTAGTAGTACTCCTACTACTTCTGCCACAAAACTCTTCATCTCATCATCATTGGCAGGCAGACAGGCCGACACAGTTACTAGTTAGCTACTTGTATTAGTAGTCCAAGAAAAGGCACACAGCAGGGTCTTAGCACTTTTTGTTTATTTTTTCACTTATAATCACCTAACCTTGGTTTTCATTTTTAATCTTACTTTCACCTACTTTCTCTCACTTCATTATAACCATTAACATTATAATCGTCTGGTGGGTTTCGGGAGCATGGGATAGGTTAGCAGTTACCAGGAAGAAGTAGTGTATACGGATTTATTGTTAGTGTCAGTAGTTACTACTTTGTAGATTGATCATAACCATTACCATCATACTTAGGAAGGTAAAACGCTTTTTTACTGTTTTTTACTACACTAGATCTTTTGCATATTAATTCATTAATTGAGACCCAAACCATTTTAAAACCTTTCGCAGCATATACCTTTTCAATTCTTTAATGAAAACCGTCTGCCGAGTAAAAAATTGGAAAATTTGGTTAATCTAAGAAATTCTAACCTTCGAATTATTTTTTTAAATGTACTCTTAGATTTTTCGTCCACCTTAGAATTAAAGTGATTTGAGATTTGCTTCTTTAAAAATAGAAGTCGTCAACACGATTTTGACAAATAAAATTCACCTCAAATCTAAAGTAACTTCATAAATAAATAACTCCAGACCTCTTCATTCCTTCTGTAAAAGTAACAAGTTCAAACTCTCAATCAACCCTCAAAAGAAGCTAATAATGGCCATAGACTGCCCACACTACCACAAACAGACAATAGAGCAGTCAATCATCAGTAGTACTCACTTTTTCATTTCAACCCTTTCAGTTCTGCCTCCCTTGTATCATTCACTTCATACCTTTCTGATCCCTATAAAATCCTCGTTAAACCCTTTTGTCTCCTCTTTTTATTTCAAAACACCATGAAACTCCTCTATAAGTTACCTTTAGCTAGAAAAACCACCAAGGCTTTGCTAGTTCAATCATTAGGGTTATTTATTACCTATTTTGTTCAATTCAACTATGCCCTACCCTTGGTTTCTGTGTCTTCGGCTGTTGTCAAAGCACTTGAGCTCGTTACAGTTAACCGCAAAGACTAATCTTAACTACTTCTTAAGTGATTTTTCTATCTTGGACAATAGCTGTCTCTTATTGTTTTCAAATTCTATTAGTCTTTTCTTTGTATCCATATCTGTATCATGTCTTCATGTCTACTATTCTCCTACCGTCTTAAATTCTTTGTCCTAATTTCCAGGTAAAAATTTCATTTCAAGAAAAATTCCCCCATTTTCACCATCAAAGGGCTCTACTTTACTCATTTGCACCTTACACTTTTTGGTAAAGTTAACAAGCACAAAAATAAGTGTGCTTTAAGTTAAAGATCCTGAAAGTTAACCTAGGCAATGGCTAAGTCACTTGGTGACTGAACATTCACCTCATAAATTTACCCACAGAGATACCCTACGTACTGTATACCGTATTTCTTAAATGAAAAACCCCGGTCATCCCTACACAGTCACCTTTACCACATAATAAAGAGAGTCAAGTGTGTGTGGTTTGATAAGTCGGGAAGTAAAATCTTGCAAATTTAACATGTGCAATGAAGACAATTGGAAATACACTGAACGGATAGGCTAGAAGGAGTTTATCAAGGGGATGGCTTATGATTCGATAAATACCCCGGTACCCACAAAAGGTACAATATTACATCAACACATTCGAAAAAGTAATACACAGAAATGCAGAGGAACTCTAAAGTAAAAAGTATGAAAGAGTCGGGAGAGAGATATACATCGATCCCGAAAACCTTATTATGATACTGATGTGTACTTGTAAGTTTGGATGGTGCCTTTGCCTTTGCAAGCCCTGGGACCATGGTTCATGGTTCACACAAATAATATACATGGGGGGACTAGTGCCATTGCCACTACTACTATCATCACCACCACTGAATTGACTGAGAGTTTTCTATCTATCTTGAACAACCTACAAGAGTCTTATGTGCTATGATGATGATGATGATGATGGGAAGTAGAAAGTAGTAAAAACCGGGCGATAAAGGTCCTCAAGTTGCAGTTGTCTTTATACCAATTCACTGTGAACAAGATAGTGCTTCCTCAGATCATTTAACATTTTTACTATACACTAGGAACTTTTTTGTTATTATTCCCATTTCACACCGCTACTATCATTACTACGAGTACTTCACATACTACCACTACGTCTAGTACCAACTACTCACCAAACAAGGAATCTTTCATGCGTCTATTCTCATCATTAAATTATCTTCTTAACCCTTAATCAAGTGAGCCTTGAGTAATAAATTAGGGAAACGTTTTTAAAAAGTGATGTGGGTTTTTGTTTCCAAGAAATTTATTCAAGGGTTATGTTAGTGGTGGTTTCGTTTTTAAGCTTAGGAGGGTTTCTTTTTAAAAGTTATGTGATTTCTAATTAATAAAATATGATATAAGATAAAGTATCTTCAAAGTGATTTAATTTCTCGGATAAAGATAGAGAATAAGAAGTAAAAGTTTGTTTTATGATAATTTTGGGTGGAAAAAATTAATTTTATTTGAAATAATATTATATAGTGCACGCTACGCTTGAATTCAATTTAGATTTGGGGCTTATTTACCTTGAATGATTAGTTTTACCAGTACCTATAAATTAAGTAGTTGAGACTTGGAAACCAGAAGAAGGAAGAAGGATTAAGTGTGGCTTAAGGTTTCACGTGTGATTTAACAAAACCGGAAAAATTTTATTAAACACGTTGTTCCAGTTTTAGTAAAACATCAAGATTATTTCTTCGCTTCGAGATTCCTCTTCGGTTTACTAAATGTAATTTTTAAGAGTTTTTTATTCAAAATTATATTATTTCTTTTACATCCTATTTTACATATTTTTCTAATATGTTTTAAAAAAATTGAAGTTGAATGTGAATTACAACTTTTAAATGAAATTTAAAGAGTAAATCTGTTGTTTGGAAAGGGTTAAAATTGAATTACTATTTATAGGGAGAAATACAGATTTTGTTGTGTTTTGATTGAGTAGCAAAATTTGTTTTGGAGGTGATTTGAGAATTCTAAGAAAGTCTGGTAGATTCCAGATAAATGTTAAGGATGCTTGGGGTTTTAAAAGCTTTATTGAAATCGGAACAAACAGTAGAATAGTTTATCTGTTTTCATTCAAATTAATTTTTGTTGTGATTAAAGTCAGGAATTAGATTAATCCATAATTTAAAAAATATCTTGATGAAGTTTCATGAAAATGAAATGTTTTTAAATGCCCCAAAATTCATAAAACATTAAAATCTAACGAAGTAAAACGACTCTATCGAAAAATCAAACAAAAAAAGTTTCAGTGCATAAATTTTCTTCCTCAGTAATTCACAAATAAGTCAGGTTAATTCTTAATATACTAAATTATAGAGACTCCAAAAGTCTCAAACATATTTTTGTTAAAAACACCTTTTCAAAAATCAACTATCTCGATTTCTCAACTAGTAAAACACAAATGCAAAGTTTCAAACGACAAAAAAGTAGCAACCTTTTTACTTTTATAGACATTCAAAATAAATAAATAAACACGTCAAAAATCCAAAGCCTTAACAAGATTTTAAACTTCTAATACACTCTTTTTTAACTCTTTCTAAAAAAACACATTAAAAACAGAACGACATAACACCATGCATAAAACTTACACGTAAAACGATAGTACATAATGCATTTAATTAAATATTTAAAAAACATAAAAACAACTATTTTTAGTAAACTGCATACTAAGGGAAAATTTATTTAATGCTAAAGTACTTAGATAATCCGTTGTATACCTAGTCATTCCATGCATTATCGACTTGAAAGGAAATTAAATAAAGGGATGACTTTCTTTGATGAATGAATTCCAGACAGAGAAAGAGGAAAGTTTATTTGTTAACCATATTTACAAACGGTAGTGGTAGTTGGTATCTCCCATACCCCCATCCAGTTGTTACCAGGAAATGTATTTTTATTTTCTTCTTTGAATTACAATTTAGGTTCAATGATCATTATGAGTATAATGGACATATTATGTCAAAGTCATACACTTTAATAATTTTTTGGAGCAGTAAAAGATAAATTATGTAGTTACTTCCAGGTATAATATTAAAGATCAGTGATACACTTAAATAAAAGCACAATAATAATAATAATGGGAGGTGAAAAGGCGAAACCTTCTTGTGATCATTATGATTATTATTATCATCATCATTGTTCTCTTGTGTCTGTTTGTTACTAAAACCAGCTATTATTATTATTTTGTATCTGAGATATGAATGAAAAATTCTTTGGAAAAGAAAGAAAAAACCTTAGTTAAGTATTAAGGGCACCCAGTCATAATAGAGAAGATACATAGGGAAAAAAGTAATAGAAAACAAAATAATAATAATATATTATTTGAAGAATGTAAAGTAAAGAGTAGCAGAAAAAGATAAATAAAAAAATGAATAAAAAGCCGTGAAGGAATGAAAAGGATGATGGTGGTATTTCACGTCCTTTTTCAATAGGACACCCCATCGTCTTACATGGATAAAAGTACCCATGGTATAAATCACACCGGGTTTTTTTCTGTCCCTGTTTTATTGTAAATACAGACTTATACATATAGTATTGTGCTTAAGAACTTGAGAAATTGTAAAGGAGATACATGAAAAGTTTTGTAGCTCTAGTTTGATATAAATAGTTCATAACTTTTTTGCATGGGATACTTGCATAAGTTAGGAAGAGAATATAATAGGAATAAAGAAAAATAACTTGTAAATGTGTATCAAAAATGCATTTATCTTCGTTAAATTTCTTGTTAAGAATAAATTCATTTTGTAATGAAATGACATTAGTTTCATAAAGAAAAGTCGAATAATTGCAATTTCATGGAATTTAACTTTCTTTCAACAAAATTTTAAATCATTATTTTTTACAGAGCGTAAAAATGCAATTCTATGCATTTTAGAATAAAGTGTTGGATTAAAAATTGAAAAGTTATCTAAATACATTATTAATAATTGTTGTAACTTATGGGAAAACTTTTTTTCCAAGAATTACAAGCTGCATAATATATTATAAAACATTCTTTCTTTATTGGATTAAACATGTTATTTAAGGATCTGTATAAAACAGTTGGAAATTCGTCTAAAATTAAAGATACAAAAATCCTTGACTTTCAAGTTCAATGTAATTTACCCAGAAGAGCTCTGAACTCTGTCTGTCTACAAAAAACAGCTCAGGACAGGACACAACAACTCTCGAAAGTTTTTTAATCGAAAAAGTTTTAACCCAAGCAATTTTACGAGTGACAACAAGTTGCAAAGCAAAATTGCTTCTTGATACAATTTTATAATGAGCAATTTGCATGACTTCCAAGAAAATTTCCCGAATTTGCTTCAACCTCTAGATATCTGTTTAAAAAGTTTCTGTAATTTGATCCTTACATGAATTTCATTTGAACTACATGTATCCATGCAATACTCAAAACCGTGAACACATTATTGCATTACTATTATTCCACTATGAAATCAAAATTAAATAAAAACTGGCTAAATAAGTGCCATTTCTTCCTTCTGTATTCATTCCCTTGAGCAGAATGGCAGAGGCAATTCATTTCAAACCAGATTAAAATAAAATGTGTCTCCAGATTGGCGATACAATTTAATAAAAAAAGAGATTATTATAAATGATACAATTCTCTGTCTTTCTTGATGATACAATTCGTGAGTTTGAAGCATCAACTATAAAGCCATTGTCATGTCATAGGCATGTTTGACAGGTAGTAGACAATTTGATTAAACCAACACGTGTGTACGTGGCTGGATGTCCAATTGTGACTGTTTTTATTGTTACATTATTACCAACAATAAAAGCTATAGCCGTCCACACACACAGGCAGACACACACAGACAGACATACGCAAAGCAGTTGCACACATAATTCTTTTTTAAGCTGATGATGATACTTTTGATAACCTGATGATTCTTTGTATATACATTTATTAGAATTATATTAATATTCAGGTAGTTCTATTAGATTAAAAAGGAATAGGAAATAAATAAGGCTACGAGAGATAAAAAATGATTTTAAAACCTAGATTCATTTTACCCTGTGTCCCTATATTTGTGTCCAGTTTCGCCTCGTCATGATTGTGTACATGAAGTGATGCATTATTATTCAGAGGTTGCAAGCACGTCTCATAAATAAAGCCTAATTCTTTGACCTTTCCCTGTCTTCCCTTCTCCCCAGCAGTCCTGTCAACATCACATCAATTTCACAACTTTCTGTCTCATCCTATTTGGTGAAGGGAACAATGCATAAATGAGGGATGTATCACCACTAACTAACTATAACAAATGTGTCATGTACATTCGGGCTAGAAACTGATTCAGTCAGATCATTCAAGTTACAATTTTTACAATTAGTGACTGAAAAAATCTCTGCCATCTCATCCTTATCATACTCTTTCATGACATACTTTCTCTATATTCAAATATTTATTTAAATTAGCTCTAGATTCAGAAACTTTCCCATTTGACATACTACAATTTATATTATAACAATAATGGACGGGGAAGGGGTAATGTGATATGGTTAATTTAATAAATTTTTGTATTTATTTAATTCTTTTCAGTTAATATTTTCAACGCAGAAGAAACCACCATCCACAACGGTGGCTAACTGCAAGATTCAGCACCTAGGAGTACCAGAGATGCCCCACAAAGGTCAGTCCGTGGAATGTTCGTAACAAATTTTTTAACTTTTTGACTTCCTTTGCTTTCTCACTCTGACTGGGTCATCATCTCCATAATAAATGTCATACAAATCTATAAAATGTACAAAGAATGTCTTCAATGTTACATTTTCTTTTTGTTTATGGGAATTTATAGAGCCTAGAAAGGCTATCTCTATGAAATAGAAAAGAATGAAAAAAATTTCCTGATTTAAAAATGCAGTTTAAAAAAATCTGAAATAAAAGTCTAATCTAAGTTTTAACTTGAATGCGAAAAGAGCAGTGCAGTGTAGAAACCAAAATAAAATGATAGACAAAAAAACGGGAGTCATTTTTAGCCTTTTTAGTACTTTGAGAATATCTGATACGGAAAAATAGGGCATTCGGAGTGCACCCGATATATTCGCTATCCGCATAATTGGTCACCTAACGAGTCGTGAAGGACATTAACCTTCACTGAGCTGCGTATATCTATACATTTTGTAGTATGTGTAGCCAATATATAAAATCCAGTCTGAAGGAATGAATTGTACCAAAAGTAAAAGTAAAATGCAGTCTTTCCTCTACTAGTATTTGAGTGTGTCTGTGCGTATTATCATTATGTAATGGTGAAAGTCTATATGTGGCAGTGGGTACAATATACCAAATAGGAAAGAACTACTGTCAGTTGACTAACGACCTACGTAGTTTTTTGACAACTCCAATCTCTTTGAACCCATTGACTTTGAAAGTTCACAAATCATTTGAAAGTCTAAGTGGAATATTATAGTAGAAAACTTTTTTTTTGAGATAAAATTAAATTTTCAAAGTTCCCTTTCCTTTTTCCTTCTTTCCGTTCTTAGTAAAATGATTCATCCTCATCCTTTTTACCTTAAATAAAGATTTTTAGCTTTAAATGGTAAAAATGTACTTTCTAATGAATATAGTAATAATAATGCGTCAAATTTACGACCACACAGTAAGAGTAATCTTGTATGAAGTTTCAAAAGGTTTTTCAGAAAGAAAAAACTTGTACAATTGAAAAAAGTAACTTTAATGTATAAGATGTTAATGAATGCTCTGTGTGGCTTTTTATGACTTTTTTTCTTAAGATTTTGTTCTGTGAAATATTCAATTATTAATGATTGCATTGCATGAATGTATAACAAGAAATTACCAAGTGTTAACGCTCATTCATACTTTTAGATTATTATTGGGACTCAATGAAGAAATTTGACACAGGGCATAGTGGTATCAATCAACTGGGTGGTGTTTACGTGAACGGGAGACCTTTGCCGGATTCAACCCGGCAGAAAATAGTTGAGCTGGCACACTCGGGTGCCAGGCCCTGTGACATTAGTCGTATACTTCAAGTTTCTAACGGATGTGTTTCTAAAATCTTAGGAAGGTGAGTAAAGGAACATTTATGCTGGGGTGGTCATCCATTAATTTTTTGATTATTCTTAAACATCTTTAAGGTAAAAAACTAAAAATTGATTTGATTTGAAAGAATACACGTCATTACTACTTGAGTATCACTATTTTCATGTTAGTTTATCAGTTTCAAGTGGAATTTTGTGACAGAGTTAATTTGTTAGCAAAATAAATAAATAAACTAAAAGAATGTTTATTCTATACAGTGGAGCATAGCTAATTTGGTCTTTTGTGTCTCACTAATGTGTTTTCATTACGATGGCAGATACTACGAGACGGGGTCAATAAAGCCCCGAGCAATCGGAGGAAGCAAACCTCGAGTGGCCACTGGTCCAGTTGTTAACAAAATAGCTGAATATAAACGTGAATGTCCATCAATATTTGCATGGGAAATCCGAGACCGCCTGTTATCCGAAGGGGTGTGTACAAACGACAACATTCCAAGCGTAAGTCATTTATAATTGATTCAATTACCTCAAACTAATAATACTGCCTAAGCCTACTTACTCCATATAGCTTTAATAATAATACGATGCATTGGTTTTACTTAAGAAAAAGTGAAAGTCCCTCTACCCTTCTTAGTTTCCCCTTTCTCATTTATACCGAAAATATATCCTAGGAATTATACCAACTTGGGATTTCTCCAGTCAGTATTTCTCTTTGATTATTCTGTATTTTTATTTTTTATATGATAAATCCTTAATAGCATGATAGACCAATGTGTGGCCAAAGCGTGTTTAGATTAAATTTCAGAAAATAAAGTGCATGTAACTACTACTACACACGGTTAAGTGAGTAAACATCAATCCCCAAAAGGCTAAAAGAGTAATATAAGTACGAGAAAGTGAGTTGAAGTCTAACAAAACAAATTTCTTTGATCACTGCACCACCGACTGGCTGAAGCATTAGCCCTATGCACTAGTCTATTTATCGTTTAGTTTTTACGTTGATAAATATGTAACAAGGCATACAAATGCCTGCATATCGCATCTCATCTCTTTGAGGGTCTTTTGATCAACTAATAACAAAGTTGGATTTAGAGATTCAGATTTTTTTTGGTTGATCATCCTGATGATGATGATGATGGTGGTTTGCTTTCAACGATGGAGAAGTTTACTCAGACAAATGGTACATAAAATAAAATCTTCTTTACGAATAACAAGATTCGAGTAGAGTCCCATTGAGTTCAAAAGGTTACTTATATAAAAGGAATGGAACTTAACTAAAATCTAAAATATCCAGGTTGAGCTAAGGTCGTTGAGTTAGTAGTGTGGTCGTTCATAGCTTAAATTCGTTGTTGGACAGAGAAGGTCCTGAGTCCTTTAAAGTCCTCTCACTACTTCCCTAGAGTAGAAGATTATATTTGATGTAAAAAGGCTGATGTTGTAGCTTAAGAAAGGAAAAGCTTAACAGCGTAATGTTGTAAAGGAGTAGAGATCTTAGAAGCTGGTTGTGTAGGGCCGCGTTAGAGCGAAGCGGTTCACAAGAAATACGTTTTGGTTTCTTTTTCGGTAAGATTTAGATTGAAGATTGTAAAAGTTGTATTAGAAGGAAGAACTGCTAAAAGCAAGGGTAAACGAAAGACTTTTACTTTACTTCCCGTCCTCCATATGATAAGACTGGGTTAAGGAGTAGTGGATTGTGGTGATGGTTGGGGTAATAATAGTAGTAGTAAGTAAGTAGGAACCTGGTCTTCCTAACTTGATTCTTCCTCCTCCATGGCCGTCAACTCGATCAAATCATTCGGGTGGAAAGCTGCCTAGAAGCTGAAGCTCTGAAACTCTTAGTTAGACAGACTTTCTGATGCATTGGTTTGCGTTTTTGGAATCTCTTCTGCTTCCACTACCACCACCCACTACAGTCCGACTTAACTTGAACCACCACCCACTATACCACACACCACCACCACCACAGTTCTATACAACTTTTCTCTTATTCTTGATTCTTGATGCATTCTCCAAGAATCAAGGAAAAAGAGTCTTCCTTTTCCTTCAATCTCTTTTTAGCTCATGCTTGTCTTAGCCTTTCTTAGTTTGTCTATCAACTTGATTCCCGTTTTTTATTTTTTTTTAGACAAAGCAACTTATCTTCTTATTATTATTCTTGGCCTAATCCACTACTACTTCTGCTAACTACTACTAAGTAATATTAAGTAGAAGCTGAGTAATAGTGTAAGTTAGGGAATTTTATATGGGACATGTTAGAATAGAACATGTTTCAGCGTAGTAGGATCAACTTTTTTAATTCTTTAAAAAAAGCTTTAAAGGGAACCAGCAATATGTACAACAGTACTAAGAAATTGTACAACTAGATACCCCAAAGATTTTGAAATATTGTTAATTCTATCCATGAAAATTCCACATCCGAGTCTCTGATAAACATCAGACAACTGGATTTTAGAGAATTAATTTTTTTAATGAGATAAAAGCTCCGAGACTATAGTTAGTTTGAAATATCCGTAGGCATTTAGTCAAAAGCCTTAAGTTATGATTAAAGAATTAAAAATTAGCATGATGAAGATGGTAATGATGATGATTTGATCATTATTCCATTTCTTTTTTCTCCTTCTTGAAGATGATTATCTCTTGATTTTCAATTAAGTAAAATGATGAATTCCCTCTGTCTGCCAAGATTTGGGAATGAATAAGAAAAAAAGGAATGAGCAGGTTGAAGTTTCATTACAGATTGTCCAATTCTATTAGACTTTCATCATTTGTACAATTTTATTACATTGGTAGTAATAGACTAGCCGTCTAATAAAATAAGTAAGTATAAAACACACAGTTGTATATGTGAATGGGTTGTACTTTGTACATCAAAATGTAAATGACTTGGTTGAATTTAAGTTCACTGCAGCATGAACATTTCTTACGCATGATAGAATGGACGTTCTTGATTGAAAATTTAACATATTTTATATCATTTTATATCGTACACATATAAAAGAAATACTACTTCACTACCCCATACCACATATAGAAGACACAAGATGATGAAAATAAGATAGTACAAATGAGACTTTCTGTTCCTGCTCTTTGTGTTTAGGGCTGACAGCAAATAAAAGAGGCGACAATTGAGCATGATTGTGTCTAACCCGTTAAAGTCCGATGTAATTTGCAGATCACGTAGCACTCAATCACTCAGGGAGAAATAAATAAGGACAGAGATACATTCATACATACGTATAAAGAAAAGAAAGCTAAAATACATCTAGTATTACTACAACTACTAAGGATTTTAAAAGTCAGAACATTACTCTCGATTACTCAGCATCATTTTTAACCATAAATACTCTCAAGATAGAAAAATCCTTTATTAAAGGTCCTTCGCCCTACCAGAGTTAGTTAGCACAGAGTATTTCCTTATATTATTCCAATACGGAATTGGTTTTGTGAGGTTTAAAAAAGTTTAAGTTGCTACACCACACAATGAATCGCGGTTATGTCCTATCATTATATATTGTATGAAGAGCAGAGTTTGATTTTTTAATAATAAATTCTACCACTACTACTACAATTTACCATCATGACTATTTTACATGATACATGAAGTGACGATGAATGAAGATGATGATAATTATAATGACACCGTTTTGGGACCATAATAATAGGGCATATAATCATAATAATATAAAAATGCATCTGTGTGAAAGGGGTAGGACAGTGTAGACCACAAAAGAGACACACCTCACAAGAATAATCGCTATTAGGTTTAAGGGAATAGAGAAAATTTGAGTAGTAATAGTAATAGCAGAGTGAAATTGGTATTCGGTTTTTTCGGATTGGGATTCTTCTTGTCCGGGACGAGATGAACGGATGTGTTATATGTATCTATAAATCCACAAAATTCTGGGAAAATACACCCAGGGACACCCTGTGTGCCTTGTGTATTGCGGTGGAAGTATCCCATCAGGTCCACTGTCTGTCTCTCTGTGCACAGTCAGTTTAGTAGTTTAGTACAGGGAATTTATAAGTTGATCGTATATATTATTACTTACTACATGGGGAAAGAAAGGCTATTATTGCTTTCCATCCCTCCTGTCTCTTTCTCTGTAGGCATGAAAGCATTCTTACACGCCAATGAACACAAATAATATCGACATAATCACATCCAACAATGCAATCCAAGGGATATATTATACACATCTCTAGAAAATATCTAAAATCCACACAGATACACAGTTTAGAAAGATAGAGTTGATCTTCCCAATGTGTATGTGTGTGGATCTCTATTAGAGAGATCCTCTCTGATATCCTATGTATCCATCTGATAATGAAGATAAGATAACTAAAGAGATACAGTGAGACTGAATCTGTCCATGCCCAATGCTTTTAAAACTACTGCAACTGCTACTTACTACAAATAGTGTTATTTTTCCGATGGAGTTTGTTACTTATCTGTGAGTTAGTTAGTATTGCGCTAACTTCACTAAAAATCTCTATCTCTTTGTAGGAAAATTAAGTAAAACGAAAACACAGTGTATTTTTCATTTCCAAAGTTATCTTTATAAACCTAATATGGTACCTCAGTATGAAAGTATGTCGAATCCCAAATGTTTCAATCCTTGCGGTTTCTTTTATTTTTTCAACGGGGAATCAAATGACCGAATTCTTCATTAAATCCCTAGACTTTACTTTCTACATTGGAACAAACAAATTTTCTATTTGTTTGATTGAGACGATCCACAAAAACCATATATGGATAGACAGACATACACGATTTAGAAAGAGATATTTGAAATGATAAAGTTTTGTGATTATCACATGGATGGGTTGAGTTTATTACGCAAATTGATCTGGATTTTGAAAGTATTGTGATCATGATGGTGAATATGACGAGGAGAATTAAAATTTTTGCATGAATGCACTCATCATCAAAACTGGATAATGGATGCATGTAGGTTAGCCCCTGTGTGTTTTTATGTGTGTATCCAGAGTGTGGTATACCATGCGGTTTGAAATTTTGAAATCGAAGGACCTATTCGAGTGTAAACTTTATTATATAAAGTATACATACAAAGGAATGGATTAATAATATATAAGTGAGAGTGTCTGGGATTGATCGTTTACATATTATCCTTCAAATAGAGAAATCCCAATTTATCAAATGGGCTAGTGGAAAAAGGAAGGAAGGAAGATTTCCAGGACTAAAAACTCTCTCTCTATTTGACTTGACATTTCTCTTCCGGACTTCTACCTCTAAACTGTTTTCTCTCTCCTATTGGCACACAGAACCACACACACTCACACGATACAACAAACCGGATGAAATAAGTCGACTGCGCAATGATTGGCATTTTACTCAGCCTTTGTTCATCATCTAGAACTGTTTTATGTTTGTTAATTGAATTTGTCCTAAGGATTTGTCTTATTATTATTATTGGTTTCTATAGGTGAGTGATGAGGTGAGGTGAGATTAGTTAACTATACTTTATCCCTTTACTACTACTACTACTACTTTGTAACTGATGAGTTACCACAACTAACGATGGAGAGCTCTTTTAAACTCTAGAAAGTAATAATATTTTGAATAGAAAGTAAAATATACGTTTTATACATACCCCAACCTACCCCTTTTGTTCCTCTGTGAGTGAGTACACATGGGATACAATGTGGAATCTCTGAGTAAAGATAATTGTTGTGCATATAGAGGTAAGGTGGTGAAAGGAAGTAGAAACCTTTAAGCAAATTGAAGAGAATAGAAGAAATAAACTAGTAGTAGTTGTGTAGAACTTGCTAAGTTTTGTTGTTGAGTTAGCGTCATTTTCATTAATTTGATGAAAGGTAGGAATGATGGAAGGAAAGTCTGTGAGCGACGTGAAATAATCAGAGAGAGCCTTTGGAAATCGTGGGTACAAATAACTTTGTGGTTGGATGGAAGTCAAAAGACTTTAGAAGTTGGGAGCGAAAGAGCCTGTCATTCCCAACTCTCCTAAAACATTATTTCCGTCTAGATTTGTTCATACTGAGGAACTACTACTTACTTATCTTCAGTTCATACACAGCTATTACTTATTATTATTATATTTCTAGGCTGAGCTACTGAACTTATGTGTATATGCGATGCAGGGCTGCGCTGGTAGATAGATTCAGCTTCAAAATCATACTTTTACATCATAGCTATCTTCAGAAATATTATAGGAATAAATAATACGTAGAAAGATAGATGGATAAGTAAAAGTACTTTTTAGTCAGTCAGTCACTAAGTTTTCTATTATATTATTGTTGAAAGTGGAAAGCTTTTACGGAATCGGGGAATCAAAATGTATGATATGTCTTAACTATTTTATATTGTATAGTCTAGTGTGTCTGGATTCTGATCTGAGAGATTTTTTCTATTTGGATTATTCTTCTGTCATCATTGTGTAAGAAAACAGTTTAAGTAGGAAGTTTAGGTTTTCTAGACTTTTTACTTTGCATGTGATATGATGGAAGATGCATTTTTATTTGTAGGTTGGGAAATAAAAGTTTTCAATGTCGTTGGTAAACCCGGGTGTTAGGTAACAGTTAAGTGGAATTCATCCTTGACACTTTTATTGTTTTACTGACTTTTGGAAATTTCTATTAGTTATTCAGAAGGTTTGAGGCCAAAGATAAATCCTCAGTTTGTTAACTTTTTTACATGTTCTGTTGTGTTTAATTCATTTGTTTGTTTGAGCTATTTCTTTAGGTCATTTTGGCTAAAGAAAATATGTCAAATGTATGGTATTAAGTTTATTTTGTTTTAGATTAGTTTTAGTAGCAAAAGCATTCAAATCTTAGTCCAATTATGTTGTTTTTGGGGACTCCTTTGTGCAAATAGAATTATTTAGAATAAACTTCTAGATTTAATGATGCCTTTATATAAAATAGACAAGATACTCTAATTATGAAAGCCATTTAAATTTGAATTCAAGAAATAAGTTTGGGGTTCAATTGAAAATTTCCTTCCATGTCTTGTCCCAATATTTACTACTATGTTCCTTACATTCTATCCGCATCAAGTTTGATAATGTCATTGATAAATGCATTATTATTGCTGGATAGAGATGCAATATAAAGCATAAATATAATCTAAAATCAAGAGAGAATCGTTTCACTAAAATTTCAGAGTAGTACGATTGAGAATTCAATTAAAGCTTACTCTTACTTACTCCATGAGACTTATGGCTAGATCTCTGGGTAGTTTTTTCGGATTTATTTTATAAATATAATAGAATGGGTTTCCTATCTTCGTGTTATTTCACATATGAGTGCATTTGAATAGTATTGGCACGCTGCATTGCACTCATTGAAATATGTACCACCGGCTCAGTTGCATGCGGCGTGGCATCCTGGCCCAAAACTATGCTATACCATATGTATATTATGCCTCATTTTACCGTCTATAAACACAGTCTCTGGTTTTGACCCTAAATAACATTAATATTAGTGTATTATATGATCAATGACAGAAGAATATATTTATAAGGGCTCAGATACAACATCTCTGAGTTATCATATTAGCGTTGTTAAGAGCTTTTTTAAAGTCCTTCTTACTCATAATATTATCAGCATCCTCCTCCACCACGGACCAGTTAAAAAACCTTAGTCCAATTTTTTCAGAGGAATTAATAAAATTCTAAGGTAAAAAATGTCCTTAGAACTTGAAAGCTAAGCTGCACTCAAATGCAATCCTGAAATTTATCGCCGTATTCAATCGAAGTGATCTTGAAACCGATTAACCATTTTCCCTCTGTTACTTTTACTATTACAAGCAAGTAAATCAATTGAAGGAGCCCCATCAGTAATATACTTGAAATAGTAGAAGGAACTTAACCGTTTATATTATATGGAAACGCAGAAGATAGAGAAATAGGAATGATAAGGATACGTCGGATGGATCTCTAATACTAACTAGAGAGGGTGATTAAAAGACTCGAGATGGACAATGAGGGCCCCTCAGTCTTTTGTCCTGTGTTAAATCTTTTCTTCTTGAGTTATATCATTCCCTTTCATCATCATTTCGATACCCCTAATCATTCAATATGCTCACACTGGCCTTCCGGAATTGAAAAGGCATCAATTCATCTCCAATTCGATTCTATTCTAGTAGTAGTAGTAGTAATGGTGATAGTAAAAGCAATACTGCCACTACTGCCTTTTCAGCCCATTTATTTCCTCTCTCCTTCAAATAAATGACAAGACTCGAGATAACCTCTGCTCTCTTATTGTCTACCGTTTTTTTGTCTTTTTGTCCAGCTTTTTCATTCAAACCTAGTTGAGTTGACATGTCTGACATAATAATGTAATCCTTAGTCAAACTATTCTACCTCTAACTTGTTACCAACTGATTTTTCCTTGTGTAGTTGTTAACTTTATATTAAAATTCAATATGCTCTCTTATTTCGAATCAGTTTCAATAAGAATCCTAATCGACTTAAGGCGATTGACTAACATTTTACAAATGTATGTCCCTTGTCCACACTGTCCCTATATTATCAAAAATTCACTCATCTTCAGTTCTTCCTCTCAGCTATATAATCATCCTATAATATGGCTGAAAGCAAAACATAGTATAAAAGCAAGTTTAATTCAAAATCTGCATAGTAAAATGATGGGTTGTTGTTACTGATGATGATAAAATGACTAGGAAGTTTAAGCCTTTTTTATACGAGTTCATTGGTTGATTTAAGAATAATGTCCTCTTTTTCTCTTTCCTTCTCATCTAATTCAGAATGATTTAGCAGTTTTAACTTGTCACTACTATTCTCCCTGTATGGGTAATCTAGTCATGTTCTTATTATTATTTTATTGTAAGGTATTTTGTGAATGCATCAATCAAAAAATTATCCTGTGGTGGTAGTAGTGGTTGTGGTTTTAATTCAATTCACTCACATATCATAGAACTCACATGCGATCTCTGTATGTGACTTAAGAAGAAATGAAAAAAAAATGTGAAGAGTTCTGACTGATGTGGTCATATAATATGTATAGTTAGTTAGTGAGTGGTACTGGTTGGTTAAGGGCTATATATCTTTATGTAGAATTTAGAATGAAGTATAAAACCAGATCGGGATTTATTTGAAAATGCGAAAAAAGATTTTGAGAGAGAGAACGATTTGATTTTTCCCCTGAGTCTTATACACTAAAGTCGTCAATTTGCCAGCGATTGAATTAGTCTGATATTCAATTTAAAATTCAATCCCCTCCGAGACTTTCCATCAAGTTCTATTCCAATTGTGTCTATCTTGCTCATGTCTTTGGGATTATTGATCCATTTTACATTTTACATACTTTCAACTTTTCCTAGAGATGAGAAACTAAAAGAATACATGTGTATGGTTAGGTTAGACGATGTAATTTTGAAGGCTTGCGGCCTATACAGAAAGTTTTTAAATTTTGAATCTCATTTCTAACCAAATATTCATATTCTACCATAATTTTAGAGGTTTTTACTGTATTTTTATTGTATCTTTACTTTTTAGCATTTGTTTCTTCATGGAATTAAACGAAAAAAATATGTCTGATTTAATTGACTCAAACTTTCGTTATTTTAAAAATGCTTAAAATCTAGCGTAAAAGTATCAAATTTCCCGAAATCCTTTCAAATTCCCTGCAATTCCACAAAACACCCAGCAAGAATAATACAGATAAATCCCATACCAACCCCTACCACCAAACAAATAAAAAAAAACATATTAAATATCATCCAAAGCTCTTTTAATTCAATAATAAATAATTTCCAGGTCTCATCCATCAATCGAGTTCTAAGGAATTTAGCAGCGCAGAAAGAACAACAATCCGGGAATCCTTCTGGAGACTCCGTTTACGATAAATTGCGAATGTTCAACGGACCGACAGCAGCAGCAGTAAGTGCAGCGGGCGGGTGGCCGTGGCCTTATGCCACAACTAATCCTGGAACACTTGCACTCCCTCCACCCACCACTCATCTATCTGCCCCAATACAACCATCATCAAGAGATGACCCTCATAAAAGAGGTAATCATTTTACAACATCAAATCAAAATGAAACAAGCCTAATAGATAATTCTACCTTGCACCCAAACTCACTATTTCTACTGGCATAAGCAAAAACCTATAGATTTTATTCTCTTTTTTTACCTTTCCATTCCATCATCGCTAAAATACTCAAGGTATAAGACCATTATTGGATTAGTAGATAGACTTTTTTTCCTTACCAAGTTAATTAGAATATCGATTACCTCTTTTGCTTTTATACCCAAAGTACCAATCTACTACATAGGTAAAAAAACAAGGCATGAAAAACTTCTCAACTCTACTTTAAAAAATCCAAACTATTAATGAAAGGCAAATTTCCCAAGTAGATATAACAAAACAAGGGATACCTAATTAAAAATATATTTTATTTTATACCAAGTACCTTATATATAAAGACCAACTATGTAACTCGACACTCGATCCTCTCATCTCATATTTTTCTACAGTATTATTATGATTAGCTTGTTATTATGATTATAAACAGGATAGTTAAATTAGCTTTAGTCCTCCTCGTCGTCACACCTTGTTTTGATTGTGGTACTTGAAAAGGTTATGAAATGAAGCTGAAGCTTTTTCTTCATCTCTTTTTCTTACACAAGTACATACATCCTCAAGGGCTTGGTTCCTTAGTTTAGTATATGATCAACTTGTATGCAACAATGAGTTTACAAGTAGCAAGTGTATTTTTCATCGGTTGACGATCATCCAAGACCATCATCATCGTCATTTCATTCATCTTCTCTTTTGTACTATATACTTCATTCCATCTCTCATTTCTTTGTATAGATTTTTTTTTCTTGTACAACTTTTCAAGAATGGTAAAGGTAACTATTCTAATTCAAAAGTTACATTAAAACTTAGCCCAACACCCTTGTGTCATTTCCATACAAGTACATGCAGTATGCACATAATATTATTTCTGAATAAGGGATTTCTAATCTATATTCCTCACCAGGTACACATGTATTGAGAGAGAAAAAAATTCTTTAAAATGTGTTTTCAATGAAGTATTACAATGAACAATGGGAATGTTGACAAGAGAGGCATTAACTTAAATTCAAGAAGATTGGGAGAATGTATTAAGCTTTATGTAAAAGTGTCTAGCATATTTTTTTTTTATTCAGAATGTTTTTTTACTATATATTTTGAGTACTATTATATTGTCCTTATATATTATAATATATTATTAGTATTTCCATCAAGAGGGGTGCAAACCTTAAGAACATAACTTAAGCCATAGCATGCATAGAAGAAACATAAGCCAAAAAAAGCCAGGTTTATGATATTAAGTCGAAAATATGTTTTTTTTTGTATTGAGGAGTGTAAGGTCCTTTTGTAAAATAGCAACTTGGTTCGAGTTCGAGTACCTCCATGCGACTTACATAATAACTTTCATACTAATCTGAAAACATTGTTGTAAGCTTTATTGAAACCTTTCATGTTACAATGAGTATATAAACCTTAAATAATAATATAATAATGATATGCCAATATGTTCATCTTTTAAACTTATAGGTCTTACTAATAATGTACAAGTATTCATTCATAATGTTTATGATATTATTATACACGTACCCAAGAAGTCTTTCCTTCTGTTCTCCTTGCCCACCTTGACTTACAATGATATTATATATGGTATTGTATACATAAAAAGCATGGAGGATGGACATTTTAAGATTTTAAAACATTTTTTTTCTAAAAAAAGCTTCAATTCTATCCATACTTCTATTGATACGGCTTATTATTTTTTTACTATTGGATGGAACTCTCACAGTGAGGTTCTAAAATTGATGTATTTTTATGAATGAGAAATGATCTATAAATTTATATATATGAAATAATAACATACCTTACTGATATCTTTGCCTAGAGAGGACAGACCGTGAGACACCCATGCCTCACTATTTAGGTGAGATATTCTTAATCATTATCATTATTATTAAATAAGCCTCTACCTTCCTACTTTCCTGTACATTTGAATTCGTTTTATTATTTTCTCTATTATTAATTTCTTTCATCATTTGTCCACTTACAGGTACAAATTGCTTACTATTATTATTATTAGTATCAACTTATAGTTAAGGAGTGTTGAGTATTGATGCCTTTTGGTAGGGTGGGAATTCATTGAGACTTTTGATCTTATTTATGAGAAAGGGAACATTTTTCAAGCATTTTTGTACTCTATAAATATACTGGGCTATTATTTTTCATTGAAGATTTTAAAGGAAGACTTTCATTGAGAAATTCTTGAGAGAGATTCCTTAGAAATGTTTAAGAAGCTACTTGTTACGTGGGCGTTTTCTTGGATTATATTAGAATCAAGGAATTTTTTTCAATTGCTTAGATAAATCGGTTTCTTTTTATACATATTATTGGGTAAAATTGATTTCTAAGAGAACCTTCTGAACTCAAGTTCATAGGGGATAATATTTATTGTATAGGTATGTGAGATTCAATAAATCTCGAGCCACCACAATGGCAAACAAGAGACAAAAATTTAGTTGAAAAAAAATCATTTTTTAAGGTATTCATTCACAACTTGCTTTTTGATATTTTCTGTTTCAATAGGCAAGAAAGGTGATACAAAATTGACTCACACGTTCAAGTTTTTTGAATTTATCTTAAATGATTTCATTTTTATGAAAAATCCTTTTATGTAATTTGAAAAAGGGAGAAGTTCAAGATTTAAACTTCTTTGATTAGGAAGGATGGGAAGATACAAAATAATTTGCAACAATTTTTTGTATTAAAGTTTTCCTCGAGTATTTAGATTATATTCAGTAAAAGACTTAGCTCTGTTTGCTTTCCCATTAATTTAAAGGCAGCTTTAATATACCGAGTTGCTTTTGCTTGTCCATATAATATACCTTTATCATATACACGATGCTCTCAAATCGAATTACATAAGACTATGATTTTCAAATGCCCAAGTAAATTATTAGCTTAGCAATGTATCAAAGCAGAAGTTATACAAGTACAACCCCTTGGGTTTATTTTCTGTGTGGCTTCTTTAATCCTGAATAGATTTTATGATTGAAAATGCTCTTTTGAAATTGCGGCCCTTGAACCTTATTCATACAAACGTAGGTTAATCCTTTTTGTAACTTTAGACGGGAATGAAAGGCAAAGCCGGTGTTTTTATTATATACACTTCATCATTTCTTAATGTTCCCTTTGGTGTTTTTGTATCAAATCAAAGGGTAATTAAACCGTCTCATTTACTTTAATGCTGAAAATGTTGTTAAGCAATCCTTCCTTCCTTTTGCTTAGTAATTCTATAGACCCTGGCTAGCAAAGCAAAAGCGCCTACTAAACGAGTGAAAAAATAGTATAAAAGGACATGAAAGGTTCTTTGCACTTTTGACTTTTCAAAATCACTACGACTAATTTGTCGCATGAGCTAGGTAGAGGCTCTTATATAACATTTGAATTCATGTTTAAAGTTAAAACATGATGTTGTATTTATACCGTAGGAAAAAGGACAGAAAGGCAGCCACTTAATATACTTTTATAAAACTACTACGATAAAACATAAAGGGATACTTAACCTTTGTGGATGCACGTGGATAGTCGTAGTAGTGTAGTAACGGTAGGGTAATAATAATAATAATGAGGACTGAGATGAGGCTATGTAGGCATGCAAAACTCATACTTAAGATTAGTTAGTACTTTAGAGACTTGGGTTATTTGTCCTTTGCCTTTTTGCCATTTACTTTTATTTTATGTTTTGACTCGGACTCCGAAAAAGCCGAGTTTGTTTTTACAAGAGATCAAAAGGGTTGATGTTTAGATGCTAGAAAACATGTTCAACGATAATGGTACTTAACTCTCTAATACGATATGACATTGTGTTGTTGTATATCTCTAGAATTGCATAGTAGTTAGTTTGCTTGCAGTACTATACTTTGTAAGTGAAAGCAGTAGTGGTGATGATGACTTTGAAAAAAGAAAACATTGTCCATGTGAAAAGGACTCGTTGACATGACAAGGGTCCCGACAACTCCCTGTACTAGTAGCCATACATACCACCACTACTACACACATATTATTACTCTGCCTCGTGCCTATCTGTATACATCAGAGTTAAAAGAGTTAAAGTCGGAAGTTGAAAGTGGAATGGATTTTTTAAAAGGAGAAATGTTGTAAAATGTAAAGAAATTTTACTTTCTCTCTCTCCTCTTGAAATGTTATGCATTATACATGTTCAAAGTACTTAGATAAAAGTAAAAGTAGCAGTGGGTCTGGTGGTAGTAGGGCCTTAGTAGTAATTTCGTGGTAGCAAATATAGCATCCCAGCATTTGTATTATATGAAGAAATAATAATATATAAAACACATAGGATTTTACTTCAGGGACAAAATTTATTATTCGAGAAGTAAATGTTGGCAGAGTTTCCTTTCATTATTCCATGAATTCTTTAGAAATTGAGAAATAGCGAACTTCTTTCCCTGTATTCTTCTAGAATATAGTATAAGAGGATAGAACCTATGAGATGACTAGTGTGTGGTAGTGTGTCCTTAGCAGTGGTACGTATATAAATATTATGTAAGCAATGCAATGGAATGGTGGTGGTAGTGTATAATATATGGTTTGTCTACGTTTTGAAGAGAAAGCAGACTTCTTCTCTGAAAGTTTGTTTGAATATGAAATTCTTAGAAATAAAAGCTATGAGATAAGACTAAAAAGAAGACGAAATGAAACTATGAGATTGTTTGGAGACAAAAATAAATGAAAAAATATGTACTCTTCTACACTAATTTTTTGTGTTGGAATTAAAGCAAGATTTGTCTCTCTTGTTTGTTGAGTTTTTTTTTCAAGTCAAGGAAAAAAACAATATTTACGAGTTGCAGTTTTGTCGCAGAAGAATTGCTTTCTTGGTATGTGTTTATTTAAGCTTTAATTCATGTTTCCTTGTCTTAAAGAATTTTTTTGGAATAAGGAGGAAGCAGGGAGATCCAGTTTTATTATGTGAGAAATTAATTTGTTTCTGTATGAGATTTTACGCTTAACTTTCAATTTCAAATGCGATTATGTGACCTTTATTCAACTACTACGTCATAGCCTTCTGGCTGACCAAGTTGTAGACGGGAGAAAAGTTCCAAAAACTTTTAATTCTAATATAAACCAAGTGCTGCAATTAAATCTAACTCTAGTAACCTGGTAGAGAACAATTTGTCACAGTTTTACTTTTAGTCTGTAGAAAAATTCACTGAAAGCAAAATATTTTTGTAAAAAGTTTAGCCCTACTTACATTTCCCATACAATTGTGTAAAGTTTTTTCCACACACCTAGTTTAGTCGTCTGCATAGTTTGTACTACTAATGATAATATTATTAAGCTCATCGTTAGTGAAACGAGCTCAAAATATTTTTTTTATAAAGTTCACACTCCGAAAGGGGTGTTTTTCCTCTAGATGCAAAAGCCTTACATGCACACATGCAACCTTGGTTGATTTTGCTTATGTATCCTAGTCTAACTCATAGGGACAGAGAAAAGGATGATCGCTTTCGGTCTTTTCGGTTACGATGGTGTTAGTCTAAGGATCGAAAACGAAGACAAAGTTTTGTTATGTAGATTTATGCATCTCCATAATATAAAACGGACGGTGTACATATATATATAATATACATATGTACTTGCATACATAATATATATCTTCATGAATGTGTGTATGTTCTAACTCTAACCCTTAAAAAATGATGAACGGGATCCCGGGCGTTTGTTAGCATTTCCACCTGAATTGTTCTGAACATACACACACACACACACACACAGGGAAACGCTAGGGAGTTAAGAGAGAGACGTATTCGAATATTATTCCTTGGTAGTGCTACTTCTACTACTACTCTAGGAGGGAATTGAGTGTCCTCGCAATAAAATACAGCAATTCTAACTCCTTAGGCCCTTATATTTTGTAATAATGATGATATTGCACATACTTTACTTTTCGTAGGGACATAATAATATTATTATAGAGACGGGTAACAGCAAACTTTAACTCTAACCCGATTCTATATTTTCCTAGAGTAAATCTTCTAACATTGTTATCCGAATGAATATGCTTCCTAACTCAATTTTGCACGGATCCCATCTAACTCTACCTCTTGTTCAAACTAACTCTTTGCTTGGCAAACTCATTTTGCTTGTTTTTCACAGACTAATATTATATAATACGGCATCTATTCTATAGGGATGGAGAGGAAAGATTATGTACACAAAAAAGTAGAAAAAGACTGAGAGTCTAAAATACATCCAGATTGCCTACTCCTTCTATTTGCTAGAGACTTACATTCTAGATTGGCAGAGAGAGAGAGCTAGAGAAAAAAAGCCTGAAATCATATTGTGCAACAATAATATTCTTATGTATTAAAAATAGAACGTAAAAAGAGAAAGAAATCATCTTACTTATTAGATCAAAGCTTCTGAAGTACTCAACTTCTAGAGATATAAGAGGTCACAATGTGTGTCAGAGTAAAATAAGATTCAGTTTGTCCTGTTACAATACTAAAGTAATAAAACAATCGAGAAGAACACACACAATGGATTCAAAATGACAAAAATAGTTAAATTCAAAAGTTCAGATTCAAAATGGGGAAAAATTTATAGAAATCTGAATCGAACCTTAAGTAGTATGTGTACGTCCTTATGTTTTAAGTTTATTTCAATTTGAAGTCAAATACATCTTACTTCCCAGTAGTTGGCAATGCCATTTTTTTTTATTTAAAAGGAATATTCTGTACTGCAAGGAACTTTCTCTAACCTAAGACCAAGACGGCTTTATTTTAGTAGGAAAATTCCATGCGTATATTATTAAGACGTTGTACAAAATGGTAGTAGTAGGGAAAGGGATAAAATTATAAGTATGCGGTTCCTTTGGTCCACTAAGCCATAAATAATTTCTGTGACATTTCTAAAGCAGTCTTTAAGCTTAATAGCTTAAAATTATGATGCTCATATGTATACATTCTTTCTGACTGAAGAATCTTTGCTTTTCTCATTCCTTCAACTTTTTTCCTGTTTCTTTTTGTTTTATTCCATTTTTTTTCATTTCTAAAAACAAAATTGAAAGTTAAAACCATTTTAGTTACATTAGTTAGCTTGTACACGTTGAAAAAGCCTCTTATCAAAAAATGAACTTATACTTGAAAACTCAAAAGAAAAAGGTTAATAGCGTTCGTTTTTTTTAAAAGATGAAATACAGCAAAAAGTTATTACACCAAGATCAAGATCCTTTTAATACAACCCAGTCTGCTTTACAAAATGAAGGAAGATAATGTTTTACGAGTTTTATTTTATTCCTAAGGGATTTGGCATGCATTTACCCACGCAACTTTTTCTAGTGAAAATAACAATAATAATACACGAGACTGATTCTTTGATACAAAAAACAAACCAGATAGGACCCTTGTGTTTATCATATTAATGTTTAAAAGACTCGTGATGATAATAATATTTTTGTTGGTCAGGGAAATAGAAATAATGTTCTTTGTCATTTTATTTTTATTCATTTTCGGTTTCCTCGGCCCGAGATCACAAAAAGGGTGACTTAGCAATCATCATAGTTTACTAGAACTAGAATAAAAGCAACAAGGATGAAACATCGCATATTATCCAAATGCCTCATAGAATTATGTCATGTTAGGAGAAAACATACATGTGTATTCATCATATTATTATCATAAGTGTATTAAATCATCTGTAGTCGACTCCAGGCCTTCATTTTTCCCTATTCATGTCATTCACTGGGGAAGTAAATAGGTTGGGAAAACAAAAATTAGAGAGAGGAAAAGAATTGAGAGAAAGAGATCTTAATATATTATTTATTTTGTGTAGTTAATGACATTATGATATTGTATTTTGTCTAGCTGATTTCTGGTTGATATGTCCATAAAATAACTTCACAGAGATAAATAAGATTATTGAAAAGCATTTGTGTGTACTTTTAATAAATAAATGCTGTCATTGTGTATTAAATGTTGTTATACATGAGGGAAAATATATAATGAAGGAATTATGATTTTATTCTTTCTAGAAGTAAACAGTGAAGGGACGTCGGATGGGAATTCGGATCATAACTCATCTGCAGATGAAGACTCAGAATTACGACTTCGACTCAAGAGAAAGTTGCAGAGAAATCGGACCTCTTTTACTAATGATCAAATAGAAGCATTAGAAAAGGGTAAGATTTACTTGTTTAATAAAAAAAAAAAGTATTATTTTTATTTAATAAAGTAGGGTTTACAAATTAAAGGAATATGTGCCTATCAGAGATTAAAGTTTAACTTTGTTTTTACCTAAAAGTTGTTTTAAGTTGAAAAAAAACTTTTTCTTTTTACGGGATTATCAAAGCTCTAAATGAGTAAAAAAACAAGGTTGGATGATAAAAATTTACAACTTTTATACCCATATATAATTAATATCATCGTGAACAGCGTCTAGCCACTCTACTAAAAAGTAGGCTAGAAGTCACCATTAAAAAGTTGTGGTGTTTTCACAAGTCTAGAAATCTAATTATGGATTTATAATTAAATTTCCCTTATATAAACTATTATTCCACGTTGTGTTTTCAGAGTTTGAGAGAACACACTACCCAGACGTGTTTGCCAGAGAAAGACTAGCTGAGAAAATTGGTCTGCCGGAAGCCCGAATTCAGGTGAATAAATAATTTTCACTTGGTTGCAAAAGTAAATAAACTTTCCCCATTTGCAATTAGCCATTCCTGGTCGACTAGTCGTTTGACTGGGAATGTCTAGATAGTGATATGATAATATTAGAGACAAGTGCCTATGCTTGATGATAACATATCAGTGGGACTTTTAGTACAGCCAGGAGGACTAAGTTACTACAAGCAATGAACAACTTTTAAGCTGATATACATTTCTACATCAAAACCACTGCAATGAACCTGTTGTATATATACTAAAAGCAAGGAGAGGTCGCCTGGAGTGAAAGTATATTTACATTCGAGAGGAAGTGAAATTAATGAGTTGGAGAGAGTTCGGTTAAGAACTAAAAGTTGTACTAGGATAAGATAATTAGTCGGAATTGGGCAGTGGTTGCTTTTGCGGAGATTGCTTGATAATAAATATTTATATAATTTAATTTCATTCCATCCAAGTACATAACAACCCTTTTAGTATATATTTGCATGTTTTACTCATGTATTTTCATGTAAATAAATAAACAGACATAATATAAGATAAAATAACTTGGCAGTTAACCACAGGGAGACACGTATCTATCTACACACGTACATGCAGTATAAAAAGACATAATATGATAATGTTTGTAAAACTCGTTTTACATTAATTTCTTATAATTATCAAATTTCCAGGTGTGGTTTAGCAATAGAAGGGCTAAATGGCGGAGAGAAGAAAAGCTAAGAAATCAAAGAAGAGGTTCATCAGACCATGCGGCTATCTCTCCCCCACCTACAACTGCCACTGCTGGTCGTCTACCTTTGAATTCCGGATTTAATTCAATGTACGCTTCATTACCACAGCCTATAGCTTCTATGCCAGAGTCCTACAGGTAAGTGTCAAATTTGCATAATTCTACTCAACCAGTAGGTATAGCTTAACTAAACCTTTCCTTCATGGTATGCAATATTCTTTTGATTATTATCACTTCTAACGTAGAAAGCTTCTCTTCTTGTTTCACCTATTAGTCTTAGAATCTACTTTCTCCATAAAGATATAACTTAAGAATCTGTGCCGTTTTAAAAATTAATTTTTTTAAAGAAGGGCACACACATGCATAAGGATTCTTAGGATTATGTAGAATAAAAAATCCTTTTTTATTTTCTAAAAGGGAAAAAAGGGTGCGAGAAAATCCATTTTTATGTAACATACGAAACAAGACTAGGGAAAAAGGGTTGAGTTTGTACAAGTGTCTGTCTGTGTGTGTGTGTTTGTACATTTTGTATTAAAAAAAAGTCTAGTCTCTCTAGATTCTAGATTCAACTAAGAATCCTTCGGATAAAGAAGAACTTGTCATAGTAGTAGACCCTATATGGATGGTAGTTTACAGAGAGAGATGATGTATCCTTTTCTAAGTCTCGTACTGAAGGGAGTTTATTGAAAAACCATTGAAGGAATTGTAAAGGGTATTATTGTCGGCGAGTTGGTAGACTTAAAGGGAAAAAGAAGAACCGGTTAAGATTTTATTTTCTATATAATATATTTTATTTTCTATTTTATACCTTGAACATCCTTTCCACACGTATTTCTTTACACACGTTTATACAATGGAGAAAGAATGGATTAATGGAAGGGCTATGTCATATTATTACATCGGTGGTGATAATGATGATGGTGTTGGTGGTGGTGAAATGGTGTTTGTATCTGCTCTGGGGTGTTGGTGGGCGTAATCGTCATTCCTTTTCGCTTCGGATTTATTATTAGATTGGGTCTAAATGATACCTAAGCCACTGCCTTCTCCTTTTGTGTTCATCCAAATACTTTCCCTATAGTCCTTTTTAACTACAATTTTACACACTCACTCTTCTTATCTCAAGTGAGACACCTATTTTACCTTACGTAACTCTTGGCTATGAAATGGAATAAAAGTATAAAATAAAATATAAAAAAAGGTTTAACTTGCTTTTAAAATGCTTCGAGTATAGAATCTAGAATAGTTGACACTGACACTGCACTACTACACTGGTACCTAAGTCCATACTCCTACTATTAGGCTAGGTCTAGGGTTCACTTTTACATCCTTTTCTTGCATACATGTATACATACCTATATATAAGGGCCTAGTGTATGTGTAGAGAATGTCGCGTTCAAATCAAAGGAATCAATTTCGTCCCATCCTTTTCAATTTGACATGTACAAAGAGACTGTCCGCATTCTTGTCACTTTCCTCTTGGCTAGACTCACACTACGTTTATTATTTCCGAAACGAGGTTTTTCTTTATTAAATGATATAATATTATATAATATTGGATGTATTATATCAAAATAATCTCTAACCCTGTAACAGGCTTTGATTTTCTCTTCTTATTGCTTCGTATTAACTCTTCGTAAAGTCGTATTCATAAAAAAGAATTTTTTTCTATTAATACATCGTAAAGTCAAAGATGGTGACAATGAGACCATTGCATAAAGTGCCATAAAAAGGATTTGAAATCTCATGTACAAGAATGTACGATATGAACAGGAAAAACTGATTTTGAGAATGAGACCGTCAAGTACTTATCATATTGTGATAGTTCATCCTTAATTAGAGGATATTACAACGAAAAAAGAAATCATTTGCTGTATAACATGTTCATTCCTATAAATTTCATACAATGAGGATAATAATGACAGGTTTTTTTATTCTTTGCATTTGTAGTTTTTAAAGCTGTATGCGTTTAAATGCTTTTATTAAACTAGAGAGAATTTCTTGATTAAGGTCGCAATCATTTTATAGCTCGATGACTGGGAGCTTGTCCAGCATGAGTGGAAGCTGTCTTCAACAAAGGGAGCCTGCCCATCCTGCAGCGAGCTACTCGTACATGTTCGCGGACCCCTTGTCATCCCTTGGAAGTTATGGTAGTAGAGCGTCACATTGTGGATCGGCTCAAGGCTCTGTGTCCAGTGGCATCAACTCTCATTCTTCCTATGGACCTAATACTCATTCTGCCCATGGAGGAGCTCCTAGCCAATATCACGGTCAGTTAATAACTTAATTTTCAAATTTATTTAAAAAGTTTCCCATTTTAGAACCCTTCACCCCTTAAGTACTACCTTGTGGGAAATTATGACTTTGTGAACATAAATTTCGCCACCCCTAACTATCTCCCCATGCCAAAACCTAAATTTGCGGTTTTTGCACATTTAAATAAGCACTTAAAATGGGCCAACTCAAGAGAAGGTGCTTTTTATATGCTTTTTAATATCTTACATTTTTTAATTTTTATCAAAAAAACGTACAAATAACGATTATAACTAAAATGCCCCATTCTTAAAACATGGGTTTTAAAAATTGGAAATGGGGACATTTCTCGTATCTAAAACAGTCCAAAGTAAATAGTTTCCCTTGGGCAAGTCCTCACGCATAAAAATGATATAAAAAATTGCAACTCACATTTTACCTTGAAATGTATATCAAAAAAGAGTAACATTTCATCGAAAAACTGATTTGTGCTTTGATTAATTAAAAACTATTACAGTTGATCCTCCAACTAATTTTGAACCCTTTTCCCTGTTTTATCCATATAAAGGAGTAATATCAGCCGGAGTATCAGTCCCTGTCCAAATTCCTAGCCATGGACCAGATGTGACCTCAAACTACTGGTCACACCGTCTACAATGACATGCATACCATTAGATTATTTAAAATAATAATTACTACAATTGATATAATTTAAAACGCCAGAAATGTTAATCAAAGTCAGATCACCTAGCATATAGCATGGCAATCTTCCGTTTTTTATATATAATTGTGCAGATCATGTGCTATATATATATATTATACCATTAATTAACTATTACTACCATATTATTATTATTATTATTATTATTGTCTGTACCACAAATCAAACGACCAGTCATCAGTAAGGACTATAGAATAGTATAGTACTTTTACTTCCGGACTTCCTTCGATACTACTCATACCGTCATACCTACCGGACTGGAATACTGAACAATCCAATTGATTTTATCGTCATTATAATAATATTATTATTTCTTGCTACGTAATCCTACCGCCCTTAATACTATTAGTATTAGAATATTATGACTATCCATTATTATGCAACTTAGATATGCATACTGTGGTGGTATGGTGTGATGTAATAGGAATTTAAAACCATCGCGATCTCAGCTTTAATCCCCATCTTATTCCTTTTCTTAATGGACGAAGGAAGCAACCTTTTGAATTTTTATCACAGATTAGTGTCATTTATTATTTTATTACTTATATATAGTAAAGGGGGTACTCTTTAAGATTTATACTTCCAATTTCAATCCAATCCAAGCTTTAATTATTATTCCCCCAGATAGTTTATAGCTTTAAGTTTTAAGTATTAAATGCAGGCAAAACAAGCACCGTAAATTTTTTTAAAACACTAATTCTTTTAAGAGATCACGCATTTACGAGTTCGAGTGCTCTTTTTAATTTACAAAGATAAATGAAATAATAAAACCAGTCAGACTATATATATTTCTACTATAAAGATATTAATCACATTCAAACAAATAAAAAATGTGGGCCGTATTTCATTCCAACATGTCTTCAATTTAATAATACTTATATTGTTATTAAATTACTATTACTATTGTTAAAACTACATTTTACTTGATAGAGAGGCATGGAACGAATAACTTTCCTGATTGTAATAATAATAAATCATCTTCAGCTATATATTATACTCGACTCACTTGTTCTCAACTTTCAACTTGAAGGTAGATTCAATAATTTAAGATAATGAAAAACAATGAAACCCTGTGGTAGTAGTATTAGTGCATTGTGCAATAATTTTAACTTGAACGCACTATCAATAATAATTTTTGATTTTTTAGCCATTTTTTAAAACATAATAATGTAGTTTTTATGTACTGTAAAATTGTCTTTGTAAGATTTTTTTTATTTGGAAATATAATTGTAAAAAAGGTAATGCTAACTTTTAAGGAAGAACTTGTAAGTACATAAATCAAAACCTTCCAAATACATATTTGCGATGAATGTGTTACAGCCTCAAGAAATGATGGTATTATTATTACATTTATTATTTTATCATTGTCATTATTTTTATTATATTCAATTTACTTAAGTGAATATTTGAGAACTTAATAATTTTTAATACTAGAAATACTAGAATGATACCAAAAAGTAAACCAAACATCATTACTACAATCTACTTAAATAAATAATAATTTGATGAGAAACAACTAAAGTAATTTATTAAATACACCTGGGATGTACTCGACAAGGGAAAAAAAGCCGTTACTTGTTCCTTAAGTAAAAAGATATTCTGAAAAAAGCCAAATCACAGGATATGAGGAAAAGTGAGACTTTTTTTAAAACTGAAGCGATCAGACAAAGATTAAACAGTTAATTTAACACCTCAAGAAAATAATCTTAACTGATTTAAAAAAAAAGGCTAAAATGCGAAATGAGAAAGATCCCAAATCAGATCAGCGGAAACAGGGTCACTTAAACTAAAAAAAAATGTACTTTATACACACTACTCTCGTACTACTATACTTATATAGCGAAGCATAATCTATCAAAGTAAGGAACTAATAATTGAAGATGATGTAGATATATATTATAATGTTATAATTAGTAGTATATTATGTGTACTATATACATATATTATAGTATGTGATTATTATTAGTAGTGTATTATTATTGTACATAATATGTGACCGTGTTTGTAATTGTATAGATCGATATTGTTATTATGTCAAATACAGATTCAATATAATACAATCTAGTATTATTATTACTATTATTATGTATGATGATGATTATTATTATTATTATGATTACGTAATAAATATTTACCAAAATCAAGACTGACACTCACTAAGTCACTGAGAATTTGAAAGATTTTTTTATTTCTTTTTTGGAACCTAATCATCCTTGCATATAGCTCTGAAAGATAAGTCATCAATTCATTTTAGAGGGTAAGTGTGTACTTTATTCTGTAGGTTAACTTGTAGAATATGAAATAGGGTTTTTTCATCTGTAGGTCACTTATTCATCTATTCATCCAAATTCCAAATGATGTCCTTTACCCTTGTATGCATGATTAGCTTTTTCATTTTCCAGATTCTCCTTCAGTACTTAAAAGATGACATTTTGAAATGAAGGAAAAGATTGCTTTGTAGGTTAGTCAAATTATGTCAAAAAAGTTCTTTAAAAGGGATTTTAGTATACAGTACCCAAAAAAATGTTAGGACTTGTTTTAAAATTCATAATAAACATTCCCACCCACATTACTGAAATTCTTATAGAACTAAATTCTTGAAAAACAACAAATCCGTCCACAAACCCATCAATTTTCCCCTAAAAATAAATTATGGATCAAGCACAAAGAACTTTATAAGCTCAAAACGTAGTTTTATTTATTATTTCAAGTAGTATATTAACAAAAGTGATAAATAATAATATAATAGTAATATGACAACAATGGATTTTATCTGATTTAGTCGACAAACTCGTTTTGAAAAACACTACAGCTAAACACTAAATATCGATCTCAGAACTAAAACCGTTGTTTACGAGTAAATCTTATTTATTTGTATGACACTCTAGTGGCCATGATTTGTGACTTTAAAGTTACTTGATTCATGTCAATTTGTTCATACTTAAAGGAATAATTATTATAACTAATTCATTACACTTAATACACGAAGAATGTAGCGCAAAACGCAAATCCCAGAGAAAACTCCTTGCAGATCCATTAGCTTGGAAGGAGAGGGCTTCTCTCAGTATAAACTCTCGGATTAGGAAAATCAGAATTAGATTCATCATTCAGTCTTCTTGTAGGCCAACCTGCAGGCGACCTCGGAGCAGGTGGAAATGGAGCCCTGTGTTTTTCTCTCCATAATTGAAAAATTATGCCCACTGCAGCAATGCCAGCCCATACGAAGGTAAGTACAATATCTGGAATAATTTTATTTGGAAACAAAAATCAGTCAACAACTTTATAACAAAGCCAAGTGCATCGTACCAGAGAATTCGTACACGTCAGTCAAAATCTATTTTCAAAAAGTTTATTCAACTCAATTTGTCTGTAAAAGTGGTATGGAGACAGGAAGGGGCTCACAACTTTAAAAATGCAATACATTTCAATTGAAAGTTTTAAGGAAACGTCTAATAAGTCTCGCTTGTTACTTAAAATGCATAAAAGCACCTTCGGCTGCTTTTATATTGCGAAGACGGTTTATTATGCAAAGAAACTTAACTATATGAGAGGATATCGTTGTTAGAATTTCAACTGAAACCCAGTGAAGCACATTAGATTGAAAATAGGCCAATTAAGGATACTAAAGACGGCGGTACTCTCTGTCACTGAGACCCTTTATGTTTCCAAGATTCTATAACAGGCATATAGGTAGGTTGCAGGTAGGTATTGAGAAGGTAAAAGAAGAAGTGTTGTTAAGAAAACACCACCAATCTGGTGTATCATGCTCTAACGTTCAAAAACTTTAAAATGAACAAAAAGCTTTGGGAATTTTCAATGTTTAAGAACAAAAACAAGCTGATATGGATAATAACAATAATACGAATAGAACAATATAATAACGAGTACGTAAAGAATCCAAACTATCCGAGCTTATTGTTATTCTAGATAAACTCTTATCTAGGGTTCTCTTAATTTTGTATTAGTTACACATAGGCAGCTTGCATATGTCCTTATCTTTGTCTCTTTTATTACTATTATTATTATTAGTTTGACAAGATGATGATGAGGGACGGAGAAACTCATCCCTCCACTTTGTCTCATTTTTCACGGCTTTTTGGACATAATAATTACAATATTCTAAATTCTGCCAAGATGAAGGAACAAGGCTAAGAAGATGTCTTCATTACTCTTAGAAGCATAGAATGTAAAGAGATGATGACATAAGTTTGATTGACAAAAGAGACCCACATACGCATACAGGTTAGCAAGGACAAAACAATGGAAGAAGAAAGTTTTCATTAAAGTAAGATAAAACCCTTTGGCTCCATGACTCTAACGTCTTCTTTAGTCATATTCATATACATTACAGTCGTTTTATGCTTACCCAAAGTTTGAAAAGGTGGTTGAATTATTGCTGAGCTGAAATCTTTATCTGTTGCCCGTCTCATTATGTTTAAAAAGATGTATGTCAAATTGCTCCCGACATAATGATCCACGGGCACTGTGAATATATACGCACCTACTACTGCTGACACAAGAATGCTTGTCTAAATGTAAAAAAATAAGAAAGTCCATGAAGAGGACATTAATACAAGACATAATATAAGAATCGCATCAATGGTTTCATTCCAAGAATATTAAAAATAAAAATAATACTAGCAGAGATAATAATTGCAATGATAACGGCATTGTTATTTTTACCCAAATGTCTTCATCTTTTTTAAATGCATCCTTAACATTTCATGAAGTCATCTGAGTCGTGCATTTTTATTTTTCAACAAGCCTTTTCATGCAAATACTTATTACTTCTTTTGTAAATAATTGGAGAATCTTAAAAGAAAATAGAATACAAAGAACAAACAACTTACGACTTTGTCAAAAGACACGATCATAACAGGAATGGCTAAAACTAGGCAGAAATACGCTAGCCAAAATGTTGCGTCGTCCTTCATCAGACCAAAGTCCGCTAGAAATTTTTATTTTTACAAGAAAAACATAATCAAAAAGACATTCTTAGAAAAGATCTTTGATGAATTTTACAAAAAAAGGGTCACATCAACATGAACTTCCATTAGAAACATTGTAATTGAAAAAGAAAGGGAGAAATAAAAAAAAAACTGAATTCTTAAGAAGGACACACAGGGATAAATAAAAGAGGGAAGGGAGAAGGTACACATGATGGATATGGAATGAAAGATGGAAGGTCGGACTTTTAGTTGTCCTCTTAAGTCTTCTTTTTTTATATAATATGAACCCTCTGTTTTAGTCTAACTGTTTGATTAGGGTAAATAAATAAAATGGACCAAAACCAAAAAAAAAACAGGACAAACCCATTGGGGAATGATGATGATAATAATTTTTGATACATTTTCTGCTGCAGTACAATTTTAGCCGAAGGTAGTAAAAAAAAATATTGTAAAACTGTTACAACTAAAACATCACTGACAAACATTGGGAATATAAACCGAGGACCTTTTCTCAGCCCGATGCGACAACTAAAGTTAGTTTGTAGTGCCATGACAGACTGTAGTATTTGTAACGTGAAAATGTTTTGTTTGCACTTGCCTCAAGCGATACAAGATGTTCATTTAAAGTTTCATTCTAGTTGCAATTGCTTGCAAAGTTTATTTTTCCTTACAAATTTCATTTAGAAACATGAAATAAGTTCTCTTTTTTATTTGGACATACGGTCTAGTTCTAAAGAAGGATAAAAAACTATATATGTATATTCTGCAAGCTGATTTTCTACTCTTAGATATTTATTTTGACCAGTATGACCACCCTCTTTCAATTTAGCAATTCCTCCCTATGTGATTAAGGAGGAGGTTTTATTTATATTTGTATTTTGTAAGTTTGATTTATAAAAAGAAGTACACTTGAGATTGCGACAGTAAACAAGATGACTTGACTGACACGAGAAAACGCTTGCCGGAAATAGGGGGAGATCCGATGAGGCAAGAATAAAATCAGTGTGTGTTCGAATTGAGACTATATAGATCTTGTTTCTGTGTCTGGATTGTTTGTTTATTACTTTGTAGCTTGAAAAGGCAATCTCATTTTATGACCCTTGAACAGTTCAACGAAAGCAAATACTTTGACACTTTGATGAAACGTCTGGTATATTATATAGAATGCAATATCAAACAAAATGATGAAAAATGGTTTAATTGATTTTTCAGAGTCGTTATGTAAAAGTTTTTTAAAATGGGAATGGGGTTTGTATGAAAACATTTAATTTGGTTTTAATAGCAAATACACTCGCATACCTTTTATTTTTAATGGAATACCAGCGTTAGATTTTGTGGAAAGAGTGAGATTAAGGATAGAACAAGGGTGGGTTTTGATAGCTTAATTAATTGTATGACTTACCTAAAGGTGTGAAGGCAAGGATAGATGCAAATAATGTTCCGAGGAGGAAAGAAGCTAAAAACACAGGCCCGATGGGAGTTCCACATTTAGCCCAAATGGTTACCCAAACTGCTCCACCCACAGCCCCAATAACAGTTGAAGTCGTCCCTGCCACTGTGTTTAACCACAATTCTCTAATTAGTTCTGACAGACCCTTCAACAACTCATCAATCATCCATGAAAACATCCATTCTATCGTTTGGTTTAGTAAATCGGATGTAATACTTAGGAAAATGCATGTTGCATATACTACTATACATACTGCATACATATTATGCAGCCCTGTCTGGATGGCCTGGTAGTGGCATTAACAGTTAGGGGAGACGAGACAAAGTATTGAAGTTACAGAGAATATAAAATAGTTACTATACTGGACTACATTATTTATCGAGAAGTTGGCTTTCCATACCTGTATTTCCAACGGATATGGTGAGTAGAAGACCGACATAAAACACCACTGAACTGATCAGAAATCCAAAAAGGAACAGTTGGCATTTGTAGTAGCGATGACCCAGGGAGACCAAAAACAGACCGGCGAACACTAACCAAGCACTCAACAATTTTGCCCCAGTTGATCCTGATGGCATAATCAGATTGGAAACAAAATGAAAATAGTTATGAATTAAAAGTGTATTAGTTAGATTAGGTGAATATTTTCCCTGGTGGGGATATAAATATGTCTAGCTGTGGTTAGCTATTGAAAGCATGTCATAAATTAATCATGTAGTATATAACCAACCAGATAGAACCATGTCATTCGTGATTTTTAAATGTATAACAATTACAATTTCTGATTGTATGTCTCTATCCACATCCAAATCTTAACCATCTGCTCATCATTGTACTAAATTTCAATTAAAGTTCAAGTATATTGAAAAGTATCAAAATCCTGACTAGTGACCATGCATATATTCTTCCTGTCTGATAACTTCTAGAGAAAGGCACTTGAAGTTTTAAAATTGATGCCAGAAGAACAGGATAGGAAGTACATGAGTCAGTGGCATGTATCATACAAATGGTCAGAAAAGCGTTAAATTCTTATGGTAGGCATCTTTCCTTCCATGAAAAGAAATCTAACAAAATTTCAAGCTTTTCAATCATTTCCACTGATCTAATTTGCATATTTTCCCTTTAAACTAGGGAACAAAAACCAAGCTTAAATTTATATCTGGTTGAACAGCTTAATAAACGTCAAATCACCAATAACTTACTAAAGACATCGCAAACCTCGTCTTCATTCTCAGAAGTGGGCAAACACCCGTAAGAAAGTGTTGGAATATAAGCCGCTGATGCGGTAAGCGTGCGAAGAACCACAGCAACAACCCTTCCGGTTCCAGCATAGTTGGCAAATTTTATTTTTGATGGAGGAATTCCATTAAATTGAACCTGAATAAAGGAAGGAGAGACAGTTGAGTTCGTATGTTCTTTTCAAAATTGTCAAAAATAAACTACTCGGCCGTATGAATGAATGATGTGAGTGAATGTAATTTAGATTTATTCAAATCTAAATGGGAATGCTTGTAGTGACACTCAGTACGATAGAATAATTCATGACAGAATCACTCGTTAAAAAATAAGGATTTGCTGAGAGTTTTTACATTTGACAGGTAAGGGAGAAAGAGTCAAGGAAAGCGAAAAGGTTCAAAACACCATGAAATGTCCTCCTCCTTCTTGTCATTATTATTATATTATGTGATCTCTGCGATCATCATTTTTTAAGTAACAAGCTCCCCATAAGAGCTTAGAGAAGACCCCTTGTCTCGCACGTTAAACATCACATGAGTACTTTTTTATAATGATAGAAAATCAACTGTGCAAAACAATAAATTGTTGTATACGATGTGTAAACAATAATTTCATATTTCTTTTCATGCCTTAGTTCTTCCGGCATGTGAACAATCCCTAGTTGCACCTTGTGAGGTGTACAAGGAATAAATTAGAATTTGTGTTGATTTGCCAAAATGAGAATTTACCATGTGAGCATAATAATTGGCTTTAAGGGGTGCTTGACGCCACGGGAATAATTGTAGTTTTTACATAAAAGAAATAAATACGTGGAACTTGTCATATTTCTGAAAGCTTTTTGTAGAGAACCGTATGAAATGAAATCAGTGAATAATGGATGTCAAAACGGAAAGAAAAAAATGAGAGGGCCGGCGTCCATGTCAATATCAGGGTGTCTGCGGGAGTCCTTTAAAATTAAATGCTTATTGTCTCAACAAACAAAGTAAAGAGATCATCATCAGTAATAGGTAGGTAGGTAAATGGAGGACAAATGAAGCATTTAATGGGTCATCTACTTTGATTGAAGTTTGAAATAAACAGAAACTCAGCAAAAATTAATTCATACTGACAGGGAGGAGAGAAAGGATCTTACCTTTGTGCCATAGGTTTCAATAGAAGTGACATTAGACATGAGACGAATGCTGTCAAAAGCCGTCCTTTCGGTAAAATCCCTCTCGGTTAAGTAATACAGGTAGATGTCATATTGAAGTGGGGCTCGATCACAGGTTGCTGGACGGACGTTCAGAGGCCAGGAACCCAAGGGATATTCTATTGAGAGCACACTTTGACTAAAACTTGTTGGTAGAAATGGGGCTGTTTTAATTGGCACTTCCATATTACATCCACCGGGTATTGGAGCTTATAATGAGAATGAACAAGAAAAAAAAATCATAATGTATTTTATATTGCAATGGCTGATTGAAGGGTTTTTACTCATTTGGTTTAATTGATTGAGAGGTTAAAATCGTTTTTAATTTGGTACAAATGGTACATGTATACAATTCTGAACTGACTCACCATCGTTGGGGTAGACGTTTAGAATCAGAAGGACATTTATCGCCACTGGATTTTCATTTCTAATGTAAACAGTTGAAGCGACGGATCCATTAAGTACCAGTCCAACACTTGACCCATTAGTAAACTGACCTGGGGTCAGAGCTTGAGCGTAGGATATTGTGATGGGTAAAAAGTTTGTGTGAGCTTGTAACACTGAAAATCCTGTTCCCGTAGGGATTCCTGAGGTTGTGACTGGTATCACTTGATTTGGTGAAAGTGATGTTTCTTGGTAATTGGAACTTGGGCTTATTGAGATTCCTGTGCCTTTAGTTTTTAAAATAATTTTTAAAAATTAAATGAGAATGACGTGTCTTTTTTATAATACTGAATTAATAATATTTCACAACATTCGTAAAAGAGTATAAAAGTTAACTAGCACACTAGTTATCGAATCCTCTAACTAATTAATTTCATCGATTAAAAATTGTCGACTGTACATTAAGTTAGCATGCCGGAATGAAGTGGCTACCTTTAGCTTTAGTTGAATATCTTAACTTCCGTGATTAAAACAATTAAAACGGTTTTAATCCTAGAAAATAGTTCCTTGTTCACAACCACTAACCTACCTTAACTGTTAAACCTGAATGCAGAGTGAATCCATTTTAATTTTGCATAAAAAGATAAATTGATAAATATTTATTGGCATGTACTTTTTCTCATTTTTTACTAGTTTTGCAGACGACAAGTCTAAATTTTGTTGTCTATTTATTTTATTTGACCAAAGGAACGAACGACTTTATAAAAAGATTTGGAACCAAAAACGGCTTCAAGAAAGCGTACCCAATGACATTATTTTTTATGAATCCATTGAAAATTATAATTACTATAAAAAACTAGTTAGTAGCCCCAATTATTCCAGCATACGAATAAAATGGATTAGTGCATTTTGCATATATGCAAACAATTCAAACAAATTGATCAAGATCAAGGAAGTATCATATAACTGTATAATAATCTATGATTGAGCAAGAATTTACCTTCATGTCATATCAAAGATGAACGTAAAAAGCTATAATAAATGAATTCCTAGTCATTCGGTTTCGTCTTCGAATGTTTTCAAGCTTCCTTATTACCCCGTAGCAGATAAACTGACAATTTATTGGCATGATTTTGATAATTTTGCAAATTAAAAACTAACAGAAGTGTCATTTAAAAGTATACTATTAACTGAAGACCAAAATTCTTCATTCTGATGGGTTTTTAAAAATAAACAAAACTAAAATCGAGTTTCTTTTGCTACGTCAAACTGACAAACAAACTGTTCTACTCTAAATGATTTTTTATTACTCGATATGCAGAAGTTATCAGAGAAGCTTCACCTTACGCCACAGAAACCTACACATTTTCTTTATGCATTCCAAAAAATGCTACGTTAATATTTTTAAGTTTAAACTTAAATCTGACAAGTTGGCAAAAACAAGCAAATAAATAAATAATCTTTTGATCTTAACCCCTGATCACATGATACTTTCCACGATAAATTTTGTTTATATCAACAAATGATATTATTATCTCTTTGGAAAAATTGCTGTTTATTGATATTTTATCCGATTTTGTAATAAAATATAGAATATATTGACCATAATATTAAATGCATACCCCAAAAACCATATGAAATTGGAAACTGATACCACGAGCAAACACCACTACAGAAAAACAAAAATATTTATGATCATATGATCTATCTCCAGCATTTCATATCTTTTACAATCGAATATGCCAATAAAAATAAAATAAATAATAATTTGTAATCCCAATCATTTACAGCTGCATGCCAGAATCAACAATTTATTTCTTGTGTATGAGCATGCTTCCCATTTCAAAAAATCAAAAGAAACAAAACTAAGGCTTCAAAAAACAATGTAGCAGAAATTATATTAAAGTCATATTATATGCTAAATTAAATGCTAAATTTACTTGCCAAATCTACGCTTTTTGGGCCTTCCTCTTTTCTTTCAAAAAGTATGGCATTAAAAAATAAGGTCTAAGAATACCTTTAATTAAAAATTAAGTCTAATTATGTACGGTTGTAAATTCCGCTGACGCTCAATGAGGCATAGTAAAGATATAATATTATTAAGTTCATCGCTGAGTAAGGGTTTCTCTAAAAGTCACTTTAAAAATTTATTAAAATGTAAAAACATAGTCTGGAATGCATAGACTGGAAAGCAAATTAATTTCCATTTTTCTTCTTACTTTTTTAACTTTTAAAAATACAAAGCATCCATCATCATCAAACCCTCTTCTTTGTCTCGAATCTCTTGTTCAGACAAAATTATTAATTATCTTAATTATAATTATTATGCTCAAGTAGCAATAATTATTTGTATTAAAAAACCCTGAGGAGTAGCACCCAAAGCTTTGACTTTGCCGGTCCACCCGACCATAGAAATATATCTCAAACCCCATACTAAAAGACCCCTTCTTACCTTGAATCTGGCCCAGAACTGGAGGAATCCTTAGTAGTAGTGTTGAGTCAAATAGAAACAACACAATTCCATTGACAACACAGTGGTAGAAAAAACCCGATGTTTTCCTCATTTCGCAACTTTCTTCTTAATAATTCTGTTGAAAAACTCTACTAAATATTCACATTTTGATTTCTCCAAACACTCCCGATCTTTTTAAACCTTTATTAATTTTATTTGGTTAAAATGTAAAAATATTTCGGAGACACTTGAATAAAATATCTTTTAAATTATTTTTGTCACAGTTTTATATAACCTTGTTTAATGCTGGGCTACAACTACTTGTATTGTGTGTTTGTAAGCAAAATCATATGATTTCTCTCTATCCAAGACTAATCTTAAGCTAGGAGTTGTAGGTTCGGTTGGTTTTTTATTAACTCAACTACTTGCTATCTGTTTCTGTACCCAAGCAAGTTGGAGATGATGATGATGATGATTTTATATAATCATTTCTTTAAACACACACACACTATAATCTACTCCAGATAAACGTCAACTAGCTAAATATGATTTCTTCCAAGTCCTAATGGAAAATTAGAATTTATTTAGGTGCCTTTACTAACTAATATAGCCTGTCCGTATAAGCAAACATGATGGTTCTATCACAGAATCCACAATGCAGGAACTCATGTTCATAGCTGTAGATAAATATTTAGCATTTGCATGAATCCTGGAGTCTCGTGGTTACCTTATTAATATGAATAAAAGATAAAGTTGTTATTAAAAGTTATGGTGGTCGGGATAAAAAATGTTAACTCTTATAATGGTCATGTTTCTCCAGAACTCCATAAAGCTATGTAGAAGATAGTAGAGATAGTAAATATAAAATTGTGTTGACCAGCAACTCCCCTTGGTTGATAAAGAACGTTTATGTTTATAATAGTGTGAATATGTCATTGTTTTTTCAGATTTCATTTCTATATAGATGGGATAACAGGTTGTGTGTTAAATAATGCATCAATTGTTTTTTGTTTTGTATAGGATTATACAACTATGAAGCATGCAGTCATTTTGGTAATAGCCATAGCTGTATAAGATAGTTAGTTAACTAACCTAGGAGTTAGTAAGTAAGAATGCGTTACGTTAAGTTGGTTCAGTATCTTATTACATAAGTACGTGATGCTGTCTATAATGTAAATGATTATTAGTCTAGTGTATAAAGATTAGATAATCTTTTGCATTTGCACATTTTGCGTAGATTTGTATCAATTCATCAGTTTTTTTATGTGTCAGTCATGGTCAAGGTAAACAATCAAATAAAGGCATTAGACTTAAGACATATTTGAATTTAGAATGTATTTGTTTAAGCGTATGCAAAATCATTTTTTAATCCTTAAGAGATTATTATTTAAAATATACAACTGGAGCATGATATTATTCTGATTCAGGTGGGGTTAAAAGATTTAAAATATTATATTTTTATACATGAAAAACTCCAATGTTAATCTTAAAAGCTTAAAACAGATTACAAGATTTATGCATTATTGGTTTGACTTTTTGACATAATATTATGCACTCATGCAAGACTGTAAATAGGTATAGAAGTAACTGTTGAAAACTTAATTTGTATGCAATTTTTTAAACCTACAGTTGAAATATATGTGTGTGGTATGATTGCTTTTCATAAGAAATGCACACAAGCCACACATCATACCCGAAATGGATGCACTCGAATTTGCATTTCATGATTTACCAATGATGGAAATGTATTTTTTTGTCGCGTGAGTTGAAACAAGATAAAAAACATGCAGTTTTTTGGAATACACGAATTAACTAATCATGTAATTGCACATGATGAATATATTGCAACATTACGTTATGCATGCGTGCTGCAAGCGATTTATATTTCAGAGTAAAAAAAATAAATATAAGACATACAAACTTAAAATATGTACTAAAAAATTCAAGAGCACCACAAATGCATTACTTTAAAATACAAGAAAAAAAGACACTTCTAATTTCTTGATATTGAAGTTTTCAAAACTTTTTTATATATAAAAAGTCCTCACAATTATTTTCATTATCATATCAAATATATTACCCTTCTTCCCATAATGTGTTAGAAACTATGTTAAGCCAAGCCTGTTAGTTTGAATTTAACACTTGTAAATGTCGTACGTGCTAGATTAGAAAAATTCTCATGGGTGATTTTCCCATAGTAATACACTTTATATACCTGTACCCATTCAAAAAAAACTCACTATTATTACATAAGAGATTATCTCTTGAACGTGATCTTAGTTTTCTTAATCGGTATAGAAAAGATTAAAGCAACTTCGTCAACCCAACCATCCGTCCCGTCATTCATCATATTAAACAACATTATACAAAACTTTATGAGCTTTTAAAACAGTACTTTGTTCAAAACAGGCTTAAAATATTTATACACTCATTCTGGTAAGACGAAGCTAGGTTTTCATTGTGTGTTTATTTAGCTAAAGCAAACGGACTTTATTGAATTAAGTGGGAGGCATTTAGATGTCAATAAAACCATAACTTTACTTTATTATTGTAGTTGTAGCCCACTTGTGAATTTGTCATAGACGGCAGCTTCACCAGTCAAGTTTTAACAGTTAAGTGAGTAAAGTAACTTATTTAATAGAGTTACTTAGAGCTACAGGCTCAAAATAATACTTGAGCAGTTGAAAGAGTTGAAAATAAAGTAATCAAACTGAAGTCATCTCATTACCACACATAATATAATGCATAATATTATGTTTAGACATATAAATAGGTATATGTGTACTCGTATAAATATATTAAAACACATAATATTATATGTATAACTGTTATACATAAAAGATAACCCTATCTCTGAAAGACTTCAGACAACTGTTATTACATTAATTGCTCATATAATGCAGCTGGGTAATCATTCGTGGTATTATGATTATTATTACATATAAGACAGAAATAAATTCTGAGCGCATTTTAATTACTAATTAATAATTAAGTACTAAAATATATATTTGGCTCTTAAAGCCATTCTACGCCAACCACAAAATAAGTTTTGAGATAAAGAGCCAATTTTTATAAAAGTAATAAGGTCACTCTCAATTCTCACTAAGTGATAACAACGGTATCAAAATAAATTTTCAATAATACAACTACACACTTATTGATAATTAATGGTAGCAAAAAGACTCACATTAAACATTATAAATGCAAAATTTTATTAAAATCCCTAGAGTAAAATTTGTATTAATATGCACATAAAATATTGGCAATTTCTTATGATAAATTACCCTACCATGAATACACAAGTCCAAGAAAGAAAAGAAGACTGCCAATTATAAAGAATATATTATTACCATTTTATGGAAGCGGATTCTCTCATTAAAATGCTTGCAAAGCTAAAAGCTTTAAAGAATTGATGGAAAAGGCTTGGGATTATTTATTATTTAACACACTTAACATAATACATTATTCGCATGACCCTACCCTATCTAGATCTAAATGCAAAATTAAAAGTGAGTGGATTTTGCCCACTATTATTGGATGAAAGCCGAAAGCTCGCTTATTTTATTTTATTTCATCGAGAGAAAGTGGATGAAGCTTTTAAGGTATAAAATGAGGCTTATAATTCCATGCAAAAATAATCTCATCCTAAGAGACTTGTTGGCTTTAGCTTATTTGGTTAAGCTATACGATAGAAATAGTAGTAGTGGTGGTGGTACTGGCATTCACCAAAGTGGTTCCCTATACAGTATCATAAAATATACCAGAGTGGATAAGTGACAGTGACTTGGGCTTCTTTTTGCTTACATAGGCATCGACTATCATAAAAGATATGTATGTTTCTACACTAGTCAAGAACTTAACTCCCTTGCCAAGCGTACTTTTATTAACTAATGGCAAAGTCAGTTAAACATAATTAGTCAGTCTCATCAGTTAGTGCACAGAGTGTTGAGTCTGTTGTGGAGTGTGTGGTTTTAAAACCAACCTGCTGCTACTAACTAACCTAGTAAAAAATCTTTCATTCATATAATACTTTTATTCTCTGTTATTACTGCAATAGTTAGTTTTAGTTAGTTAGCTACATTGATAATAATGTTGAGTGACTCTTATACAATTACAATCATCCATCAGTATCACACTGAATGAGTCACATAATAAACATAGTTGCAGTCTTGCAGTTGTCTTTTACTTACGCATACTACTAAAAGCCCTACTGAATTTATAATACATATACTAGGTAGAATACAGAGTATGTATAAATTCATGAAAGCAATTTTATCATCAAAAACAACCTCTTTTATATTTTATCATCAATCTGGTATTCCATTGTTACTTGTATTATATAGCATTACCACAAAATAAAAAAAGAACATTAAACCAAAACCAAATAGTGTAACCAAAATACCAAGAGTAGACGACAGTTGATTCACAAAGTCAGTTAGTACTTGTTCAGTATCCAGTGTATTAAAACCAAAAACTCCTTCATTTTTAAAATCCTCAATGAATTATAATTTTCTTAGTTAAAGCCATTCTACTACACTACACAGCTTAAACCCTTTTTAGCAATAAACCTCATAATACAAAATACAATACAATTTGCGATTAAAAAACCCTCATCTACTTTATAAAAAGTTGCGTGTGGTTCGTGATAGCTTTAGTGAACCATTTACTAATCAAGTACACACCTGTGCGCTGTGTAGTAGTAGCACTACATATTATTACTTCATTCCATATACCGCAAAATTACACATACCTCATTAAAAAACAATTCCAGAGAGTGGGACAAAATAAGGCTAACATGATTTATAAACCACATATATAAATATAATTAATAACTCGAACATTCCACATACATTCCACTAGGGTCTAGCTCAGAAGTAGTAGTAGTGAAGTGACCGTGTTTTTAGATCCCTAGAGTAAATGTCAGGAGAACGTGTCATATCTTTCATACAAGTATTAGAAAAGTAGTAGCAGGGACGCTATATAATCTTTGTTCCGAGTAAAACAAGCTCATTCCATTGTGTTGATTAAACCAGAGTGTGTTTTTCTCCTTAAAACCCTTCTTCTGCCTGCTTAAGCCCTAAGCCAAAGAAGAAGGCTCGTGCTAGCTCATTTTTTTTTCAGATGAGAATTTAATATAAATTACAAGATACAAATACAAAACCGTGTGATGGTATGTAATTACTAATGGTGAGAGAGATATATATGAACATCTTTCCAGAGAAATAAGAACAGTGAAGAATATCCATCCTATCAACCCATCATCATAATATTATCCATAATGATAGCTTTAAAAAACCTGGCAAAATAAATACCAGTAGCAGCTTCATCCTCATCTTCATCCTTTCCTTATACTCTGCCTAAGGTTAGCCTTAAGTTAAAAAGAAAAGTTTTAATATAATTTATTTTTCTACAAAACATAAAAGGAAAACCAGATCGAAAAAGGATTCACCAGAAGTGACTTGACTCTTATACTTGACTTAAAACTACTACTACTACTTGTACTTACTACTTGCTAAAACTCGAGCTTAAAACTCGACGCTTTTTAACATCACATCACACTACATAATAATATATTATACCCAAAGTTAACACTACATTGAGACTGAGATAGATCAGCTTATTTTCTCCTGGATGTCCAGAAAACAAGATCAAGATTCTGGCTTACTTCCACCACCACTACCATCATAGCTCGTGTTATAATTTTCCACACATTTTTTTTTACATAATATTATTATCATACAGATTCCATCCATACCGTTTTCCTGGAGACTCATCTCACTACTACTACTACTACTACTACTACATGTTACATAACTTGGAATCTGTCCATATCATCATCCTGACCATCATCACCACCACCACCACCAGTAGTATCCTCATCTCTTATATGATTCTAGAGGATTTTAGAAGCTCTTCTACCACTACTACTACTACTAGCCTAGTAGCTAGAAAGTAATAGAATTCTATCCAGAAAAGTTCCAGTTCTCCTTTACTTCCTATTCTGTATAAAAGATACTTTCTATGTAGGGATATGAAATGTAATCTAGGTTGTATGTAGTAGGCAGGCATGTGCAGTGTGTTTAACAAGTATGGAAGGGTGTGTGGATCGGATCGATTATTCCCTTTGCTTTGTGTGTTCCGCTGAGCCAAAAAATATTCTCATATTGTAAACTTTCCTCTTTTCCATCCTTCCACATTTATTTACTAAATATACTCAAAAGTCTTGACTTTTAACTCTGTCTTTAAGTTTTAATTAGAGGTGTGAGATAATTAGGAAGAAGGAAGTAAAGTGTGTGTGGCCGGCTACATGCCCCTCTGACTCTGGTAGTGAGTGACACAGTGAAAGTGCTTAGAAATAAACCCAATGGGGCAGCATGGGAAAGGATCAAGATTTAATTGAAGCTGCGAGAAATGGTGATTACAATGTTGTGGAGAAAATACTCAACTCTAGAGCAAAGAAAGGACCACTTGCAAGGTTAGTCAGTGGTGGTTCTGTCAATCTTTACTGGAGAAATACAAACCTCCCGCCATCCTTTTCTCCATCCAGTTCCATGTATAATAGGCTTCCTGGACGAAAGAATGATGATGATATTACGATGGATGATGAGGCTATTGATATTCCTTTTTTAATAAAGGATTGGTTTTTTAATAAGGAATTATCATTTAATATTTGGATGGTTGGGCTTGGAATGGCACAAATATTGTACGGTATTAGTGGATGTCATTTTTGGCACTCCTGGAGAAAGTTAGGAAGAAGTGTGTGAGAAAAAGAGAGTAGAATTAAAATCAACCTTGCTTTTTTGGTTGCATTGTATTTTGCAAAAAAATAGATATGATGTAATTTGATTCAAGCAAAAAAGATTCCATTCACCGATTAACCCAATTGTCAAGAATCGTTTTTCATATTAGTATTATTAGCTCATGAATTATGCACATAATAATGATACATAATATTATTACATTTGTATTTGTATATATAGGGTAGAGTCGATAGAGTAGTTAATAATATGGTTAATAATGGACTTTAAGTAATGACCTTGATATGGGTGGGGATTATTGGATGGATTTATGTCTGTTTAAATTTAATTTATAAAAGTTATTTGAAGATGGAATGTATTCTTAAGAAAGGTTTCCTTAGGTTGGGTGTGTAGTGCTTAGTTGGTCATATTGGTGGGGGTGTGGTTGGTTGTATTGTGGTTGGTAGGTAGATGGGTAGGTTAGGTACTAGGGTTAATAGCAGTTTATTTAGGTAGGACAATGAACTGGGTTGGGAATTTGATTGTTGGAAAGGGTTTTTTAATTTTTAATTTATTTAAAGTCACGTTTATGTTTTGCATGCATGTATATATAGGTGACTTGGATTGGATGCAATAGAAGTAGAGGAAATAAGGTTGAACATTGAAGAGTGAGAATTCCAGAGAGGTTTTAAAATTTAAATCGGTTCATTTTAGTGTGTAAGGTTTAATTTTTAAAAGGACCTTTTGACAGGAATTTTTACCCAATGTTTGGTTATGCATAGAGAAGTTGATCGATAAAAATATGAATTGTTTAAAGCTTGTTGTGTGTTTTTAGATGATGGCGACTTAATGACAATGCTTATGAATTTTAATGCATGCACTGATGCAAAATATTTGCATTCTTTATCCAAGCGCAATGATAAAAATTGCATTGCATTGTTAATCAATTGTGTGTAATACTTTTATGCCGATCTGGCCTTGCTGTTGATATAAATTAACAAATGACGAGAAGAGTTATAAATTATTTGGAATTACTCGAGGAAAAAAGTATACCAAAAACAATTTTCAACGTTCATGACATGTGAAGTTTAAGATAACAATTTTTTAAATCATTTGTATTGAAAACTACATTCAGCAATGTAAATTTGGTAAATTTAATTTTTAAGATGATTTAAATGCATTGATTTTTTGCAAATGAAATTTTTCTTTAATTAAACACGGCTAATAATGCATAGTTTATAGTAAAACAACTATGTAGAATCTTTTTTAGCCCTAAAGCTATATAGATGTAAATGTAAATTTAATTTCGTAATTATTTGTCGGAGCTGATTGAGTTGAAAGTGCATGCTGATTTAGTGAAGGCTAACTATAACCTTGGTTGGTAGCGTATGCATATGTATGTATATACGTATAATATTTCATTTGCCAATTGTTAGTTTTAGGTTTTGATAAGAATAATGGATTGTACGTAGATGGACTGTAGACATGAAAGATTGAAGGCAAGGCAATCAGCAATAATGGATGGATATATATTTACAGAAAGAAGTAAAAATGATTGTTTGTTCGATTATATGTTTTCTTGCAATCTGAAGATTGCTCAGAATAATAATAATATTATTATTACAGACTCTTATCTAATATAAGTACATTGTGCAATCTCCCTAGTATCTACATTATTATATAATAAAATAATATAAAAATATTATTACGAAGCGCTCACAATTTGTGAATTGTGATGAGCTTGCAGACCTTCAAGCCTCGGCTTATTCTTTACTCAATATAATAGCGTATAGAAATTGCCTTTTCAATCAAATTCCTTTCCGTCTACGATTCTTTTGTCCCATTTTTGGCCATAGTCTTGGGCTTAGAATTGAAATTGAAACTGTGTATATAATAATATTAATTTTATGTGCATGAGTATAAGAGAATGCGGATTTATTTTATTCATGCAAAAATCAATGATTCACCATCATATACCAGCCATTTAGGCGTTATTCTAAACATGCTAGTGGGTACATAAATCTACTAATTTCATGTAAGTAAGTACTTTACTTACATGATTAATACAATCACAGTGAGTCTTGTACTGCATCAGTTTCAATTTAACGAAAACGATTACGCATAATGAAGGCATGCAACCTAACTGGTGTTGGTTGTGGTGGTTTCGGTGATGTTTTAGTTAAGAAAGCAAACCAAGTTGTTTATTCGTGGAAATGTGTCAAGTAACCCGATTAGAAATCGCAATCTCTTGATTAAAGTCACCAGACCACCACAGACCTTACAAAGATATCTTATCTTAATGCAAAACTGCTTTTAAGAAATGAAAAAATGAATTAAGATTACACGACTTAATCTGATTAGATCAAATTAATCCAAATTGTAATTGTAGCAGCAAAGTGGTTTCATTTATTAGACAGATTGACACTTGTGATTTTTAAGAAAAGCAAATTATTTTCTATTTGTGACAGCTTTATGTTTTGCTCATTCAGTTGAAGCAGAAAGTGACTTAATAATATAAAGCCTGGAGCATATAAGATTATATAGTTAGTATTATGTTATAATTATAATTATTAATATATTAATATATTATAAACTTACTACACCTACAGATAACAGACAGAGTGTATACAAAGACAAGTTTAGACTGTTAGCTTTGATAGTATAAAAAAAAGTAAGACAAGTCGGCAAAAGTTAATTGCTTATAAAAAGAGAATTTGTGAATCTGTCAGCCAATCTGCAAAAAATTAGAATGAGAACAATCGAGACACACTTTCAAGTGTGCGTTTCCTGTGAACCCCTCACTCTCTGCTTTTTTGAAGTAATTTTAAGCTTTGAAGTTAGAACAATGCAAAACGCTGAGTTCACCATGAGCTCAGCTTCTATATTATTTAATAAGTTGATGGGAAAAGTAGATTAACTTTTTTAAAGAAGATACTTACAACCTACCTACCTACGTGCACATGTGAATAAAAACCTTTACCTCTTTTATAAAGGTTTTTATTCACAATGTTAGTTCACTTTATGATATATGAACGACTTATACATACCACACATACGGTAAATGTCATAATTGTATTCAAATTGCTAAGTCAGGTCTTTAACTGAATGCAAAAAACAGACAGGTAGGTAGGTAGGTAAGGCCAGTGCAAGTAAGTATATATTAAGGCGTATTCTACTAATGATAAATGGGTAACTTAAGTCTTTTTTACTTTGCAAAAAGTTATTAAGTTGAAGTTGAAGTCACTTAAGATAATTGTTGTAAAACTATTAAGGGTGTATTTATGAAATTAGAAAGTGACGGAATCGGATGTATGCTTGTTATTTCAATGCAATATATTTCATGACGCTTCACTCATTCATCATCATCAGATTTCAAATTTATTTTTATACTTTTTATCTCAATCTACTATCATAATCATCATCATCATCGTACTTAAAACACAATTAATACTTTAGAAATATGAAAAGAGCTACTACCTACCTGTTAGTGGTGACTGAAGGAGTAATTTTAATCAAAGTATGAGGAGAATTAAGAATAAATACAACCTGTCACATCAACCTACCTTTACACTATTCATTTAGACAGTAACTAGTACTAAGCAAACTAAACAAATCCAACTGAGTGAATGTTTGCAAACATTGGATAATTGTATTATACGAAATAGTAGAAATACCTTTGTAAAGAAGATAAGCTTTTATGTATTTTATTACATGTAGATTTTGTTAGATGAATCAAATCATTTGTACACTTTAGCACTCGGCTCTACTGTGCGTGATGCAATTCGCGTTCTTACACGCTAATTCTTCACCATTTAACCCTATCTGGGATCAAATACTAGTATATGTATATATTTATGTACTTACATGTTACATTATAAGAAGAAAAAAACTTACATTGAGAATGTTAAACCTAGAATGTTACGTCTATTTCAATATCTAATCTATGATGAGTGATGTTGGATTCGTGATTATTCATCCGTGATGTGATTAAACCTCAATATGAAAATGCAAATTTACCATTTAGCGAATAAATGGGTGGAACAATAAAGTCGTTACTTTAGCTCAAATTCTATTTCTGGGTTTCTTTCTCAACTTAAGTAAATAATTGAGCATGTTTCCATCAATCTCTATCCAAGGGAGGTTTTGGCGTTGGTATTACGTAAAGTAGTGCTTGAGCGATATAGTCGTACGGTGGTGCATGCATACAGCTGAATTTTAGCAAATTTCCACGTCACAGTTAAATTGATGCTTCACTTAATCTGAAATGCAAATAGTGAAAAGTTGGTGGTCGTATGGTGGAATGGTGGTAAAATAGGACTAGGCTAAATTTGTACGTCAGACCGAAAGAAAGATTTTAAGCAAACTTGCACCTCTAACTTTGCACTCTGCAACTTTTCAACTAATTCAACTTAGTGCATTAAACCGTACTGAGAATAATTTTGATGAAATATCCAAAATTATTACTAAAATACACACACAGAGAAAGAGAATTCTCTTTTGTATCCTTTTGGTTAACTTCCTGATTAGCATAATACTTTTGATAGAAGGGCATTCTTCCTGTCAAGCTGTCAGATTTATCCTTTTGCTAAAAAACTTTGAGCTGCAGGTCTTTCCACTGTTCCTCTGGGAGTTGCAAAATGAAAAGTTCTGATTAATGGTATAAAAGTTACTGACAGACATAAAGAGGAAGAAGCGAAAATCATGAGAGAGTAGGTATTATTTTTTTGACAGTTTTTGCAATAAATTGTTGCAAATTGTTTTTTTTAATCTGCTTCTACTCTGCCAGTAGACAGAATACAATAGAAACATATATTTCAATGCTCGCCATTTACAGTAGTAAATAAGCATTTATTTTGTCGTTATACAAATTAATTTTGTCATTTTTATGGGTTTGTTTTCACCTTATGAAATTTACTATTGTTAAATATACATTTTTTTCCATTTGATAAAAAAGTACGTTGACAATGACAAGGCGCAGAGTCGAGTCTCACCGTTTTGTACAATACAGTGAGCAACAACAAGTCAGTTCATTGTAGCATAGACTAAATTTATTTTGATAGCTTTTTAAAGAATATGAGGTAGAAGTAGTAAACTAGTTGAATGCATTAGTTTTTCATAGACTATGGAATCGATTTTTTTTTTTAATAAATTGATGCAATTACTCCAATACAATACAGAATATTAGATGTTGCAAAATACAAGATGTGCTTTTTGTGCTGCGTTTTAAATTGCTAATAATTAAGTAAGAATGTTCATTAAATTTCTTAAGGGAATGGATTTATTTTCCTCGTGTTTCTTGCCATAATAAATTTTCATTATGGAATTGAATTGAATTGAATTGATAGCTTTATTATTGTGTTAACTCAGTGCAGCACCGAAGTACTGATAATACAAGGAACACAGGAATGAAATGCTCAAATATTTAGTGGTTGGTATTGATTCGTAAATGAGCTTGAAAGAGTTTTTGGTACAAAAAACCCAAAAAGGCAAACACTTTATACTCATAGATGTATATGTATATCTATAGGTACTTCCTTCAAGCTGAAGCTCATGCTCCATAAATTTACAATGCAATTTCCACACTACCAATAAATACAAGGTGTTCGTAGAAGGCAGTAATCTTAAGTAGAGTACCTACCACTTTGATCTAAATTACTCGTTGTTCAACTAATCCCTTTTAATTAGTATTGATCCCGGACACTCGACCTGGATTTTCTTCTGTTAGCTCTTAAACTCCTTCACATTTTCCCTATCTTTTTCCTTTTTCATCCTTGATTCCCATCATCCCATCTCCCATAGCAAATAAATTTTCCTCTTGATTCTTTTATGACCCGAATCTTGTGCCAAAAGTACTCTCGTAGTAAACTAAAGTTCACGTATAAAATTCTCTTTTTGCTTCATATGGATCTAATGAAAAATTTATTGGTTTTTAGCTTACGAAGAGGACCTGGAGCAAATGCCCAGGATGCGAATGGGTTCTCAGCACTCCATCATGCAGCTGTTAATCGACACAGGTTGGTCTTTTACGCAGTTTTTATTCTACGAAGGTAACTAAACTGTAAAACATTCCGAATCCGAGAAGTTTTCCCTACCTGAATCTGGGATTTGTTAGGGAAAGTTATATCTCACTGAATGAGCTTAGGATTTTCCAGAGATACACTTCTTGTAACTTGTATCCAGCTACTACATATCTTTGACATGACCATTTGTTCATTTAAATAAACTAACAGTAGGAAAAGTAGAATATCTTATTTTATTCATTCAGCATAAATACTAGCATTGATTTAACATTTTTCCCAGCCTTGTGAAGAAAAAGTACCACATTTTAACATCTTAAACCAAGGAAAATGCCATGAAACTATTTTCAACACATTTTCTTCAAATAAAATTACTTGGTTGCATAAGTTTAAAATCTTGCTTAATCATAGCCTCTAGTTCTACCAAGATTAATAAAGCCAGATGTTTTAAAGCGTGAACATGAAATGACTTTATGCTACACAATAAAATAAAACTTTTATATGAACAGATTCTAGCTTCCGAGATAAGCTTAAAATAATCTAGTATACCAAAGACTAGTTTAGTTTAGCAGAGAGAATCATCATAATAATTTTCATCTCACTCATTTTAAATATTCATGACTATCAACTATGACCATTATATAGAGCAATTACTTAACGCTTGCTAGAATGGCCATTCCATTGCATTGTCTTGTCGACTCTAGAGAAGTGCCTACTTGCACACGGTCATTTAATTTAGTAGATATACAAACTTTCTATAGAGTAACCCCTTACAGCTCTAACTGCTTTAACTTGCATTACATCAATTCTATTAATGTGGCCCCGTTGCCAACTCAAAGGAACTACCGTGACAAATATTATTTGCATAAAGTGATACCTTTTACTCACAAACTTACACCACCACTACTACGAGTATAAGTATAATAAAAGAGTATCTTTCTAAGTTTATGAACATGAATTAAGTAAATGATAAGTACCGTAGCTGTATAGTAAGTCCACATCTGAATAATCTAAATCAAGTAGGTTCTTACTCGCTTACATAATGTAGGGACGGCTTTAGGAAATTATGAAGATTTTGATTACACTAGGACAACTGTGTGTGTTCTTTCTGATTTTATTTGATACAAAAAGCGTAATTTTCTGGGAATGAAAAAAGGGAACAGTTTGCATGGTGAAATGCTGATTTAGCACGAAAGTCATTGACTGCATTACTACAACTACTTTGCTATGAAACTATGATGACGGTGAGGGTGTTTTCTAAACCTTTTACATAATAATAGAGGCAAAAGCAGCAGTAAAAGATTATCCATAACGTAATGAGTTGTTCATTGGTGTGGAAATTCGGATGCATATTATCATAATCTATTACACACTCGCTTTAACCCCAACTACCATGGAAGATCTAAAGTCTAGTTTATGTATGCAGGATTCACAGCAGTGTAGTGTGTAGTTGTGGATTTGTATGGATGGAATTTTAGGATTTTATAAATGTACATATTATGCGTAACTTTAAGAAGATTTTGAACACAATTTATGTATTTATTTATGACACGAATATTTGTTGTCTGTTTTTGACACAGGAATATAGTCGAGCTATTGTTAAGTCATGAGGCTTCAACAAATATTGTTGACCTCCAAGGGTCATCCCCACTGCATTTGGCAGCTTGGAGAGGGGATGAGGACATTGTTAGACTTCTCCTCACGCAAGGACCATCTGTGCCTGGACCTGGACCTAATGTCAACCTTATGGTGAGCTGATAAACTTGATTTTTTTCGCTACACGACCAAAATCTTCGTCAATTCTTCTTTAATATAAAATAAAATGTAAAAATTAAAGTATAAAGATAAGTAGTTGCTGGCCATCCAAATGGTTGGGTGTACCCCTCGAATAAAATAACAGCATTTGCACTAGCTAGAAATAAAAAAGGTTGATTTCTCATGTATACGACCACCCATCATATTTTTTCAAAAAAGGATGAGAAATTGTCACTGTCATCTCCACTGGATTGGAACCCTTGGTAAGGCTGATCAAATTAACCCAAGGAAATATAGATGTTACACAACACACAATCTCAATAATATTTTAGGAAAATATATTCATCCAGAGTGCGAGGAACAATATTTGTCATATACATCATTGTAAAGATTCACTACGGTTTATTAGATTTGGTCCAATCGTATTTGGTCATGTAGTATGAAATGAACACAACTCATCTCACTCAAGCCAGACCAAACCAAAGACCGATGAGTTAGTTATTAGTTACTTTATATAGATACAACATTACATCAGATTTCAAATCGAATGAACAACAGTTAAATCACAATGAGGTAATTGGCTGCCCCATGGGGTTTTAGTGATACTGATACACGTACAACCAATTTATCTCTGTCTTGTACTATGTGTGTGTCATCTTGTATTTTGTGTTGTTATGTGAAACTCCCCCATAACAGTGTAATCACCATATACCATCATCAGCCTCATGTTCTTCATGAGAATAGTAATGAATTGAGCTAACACAAATTGTGAATATGAATCTTCTTGACAATTATATGTAGTAAGTGATGAGAGGAGAGAAATGACACCCTTGACGCCTTCATGATCATCACGAGCAATGTGAGGATGTTTCCTTGTGCATACAATTTGTTGTGTAACCAATAATATAATATCATGTGCTGTATGAACAACTTCTCTGATGACCCTTTTGTAACTCAATCACAATCTGCTTCAATTCAATTAACCATACGTGGAGCTAGGAATTGATTGTAATGAATTAGATTTTCTGTTGTATCATTCATCTCCTCCTTTTATGAATATCATTGAATATCCAGCTTAACTAGTTAAGCTTTAAGCGATTTTAATTCTATGAATATCCTTGGTTTATGAAAATGTTCGAATAGATGAGTTGTCTGCATTTAGAAGCTTATATTGTTTAGGAGTATCAGTTTAGCAAGTATTTCAGTAAACTTAAGATATGAAGGAAAGAAACCTCCTTGACCTAGACCTACGCATTTTATAGTTTAAAAGACTTGAAACTACATACTTATTTTTACCAAAGGACAAAAAATAAAGGAATCACAGAATCCTGTTTCAATTAATTGTATGTCATCAACCGGGTTCGGAGCAAATGGCAAGTAGTTAAGTGTCCAATTCGAGAAAGAAATTTATTGCCACATTTGTGTTATTGGCAGAACCTATTAAGTCCCTTTGGATTCTCCTTCCTTTTCGTATCCAGTATTTCCACACTCGCCATCCGCTCTATACACTACATAAAGGGTGCCAAAAAGACCAACTACTATTTTTATTATTATATGGTGCACTTGAACCTTATTATTATAAAATGGTTGTAGTGATTTCTGTCTGTGTATGGGTCATGGTGATGCTATGTTGTGTCATTAATTCAAACTCATACAGAGAATAATGCATACGGCTGAGCTACCGAATGACTATGGAAAAATGCGTAAATTCGAACAAGTTTCAAGTTATAAAATCGGTATGTGCCCGTTTGTAATAGAAAGACGGAGACACCGATGATGCGGAGAAATAGGTTATTGTTATTATTCTATAAAGTATGAGTCGGCATAGTCACATCACGTCATTACGTGTTCGACACTGATAAGGGGTTCCCTCCGGATCACTTTCATTCAGCTAATCTTCATAGTCCCATTCATGAGTTTTGTTCCCATTCAAAGAAGGTCAGAAAGGGCTTGTAGAACTTTGATACATTTGCTTAACATGAGTTCTCTGTTAACCCATTAAATGGAATAAGGCGTGGTAGATTGATTCTCTTGTGTTCGTGTGCCAATAATGACTTGGTCTTCAATTTTATTCCATTTTATATTCTCATACCCTACACACCGTATCTCAATCTTCCAGTCGAGCTTCATTTCCCTGTTGTGCATTTTACCCAGATAAAGAGGTTTTATACAGGAGAAAATTCTTGTTTCATTTCATATGCCATATTATACTCAATTTTGTATCAAGCTCTGAATTGTACAGGAGATTAATTGAAAAAAAAATTCACCTGGTATAAAATATTCTGAGGATGTAGCGTACCCAGTAGATAAATATATTCTTCAGACAAGTTGATTTGCGTTTTGTTTATTACGCTCAATGAAAGTAGGGAATGCCAAGTAATTGCCAATTAATTAGAAATCTCAGTCTGAAATCGACGGGAGGTCGTCCTCTTTCTCTATTCTGATGGCGTTTACGCTTCAGTAAATAATTTTGAGTAGTGATTATTACTCTATATCTTTTTTGTGTGTCTTCTACTTTTTTATTTTAGTAACGAAACTGAAATAAGCTAGGCTTGTATAAAAATCTTGTTTCTTAAATAATAATAAGCAGAATTTTACTTTCCTTTTAGTACACACATCAAGTTAATAAAGTTCCATTAAAATTGTGTTTACTACTTGGGATATGTCAAGTACATAAGTATAGTATCATATAGGTAAATTATGCATTCTAGAATTATTTGTTGTTTGTAAAAGCTTGTTTTATTAAAGCTAAGAAATATTTAATATAAAGCTTAAGACAGATGCTCGATTAAGAAATAAACTTAAACTTAGTAACAAATATCCTTATCTCGTAAAGTTAAGAAAGATTTGACATGTTTGAAAGACAAGTGTATATTGTAAAAAGTTGAAGACAATATCTTACATGATTATTATTATTTTCCCATCCTGGTTGAAATCAGAGCCAGCCGTGCCTCTAAAAAGTTTTGATGTCTCAATCATTCGTAATAATAATATGAAAAAGTTAGAAAGCAAGAGAAAGAGACCAGAGAGAAAGAATAGTTTTCTCAACTCGACTTTTGAGGATTTTCATTTATTGTCTTTCCAAGAGAAGTTTATTATTTCCTGAAGTTTACACAATGCAATAATAAGAGTAATGAGAAATGAGTGGTGGTTGTTGGATTATAGAAGAGACCCTATTCACTCTTTTTGTTTAGCTAAGGGAATAAATAAGTATTGTATTTAGGAAGGCTCTGGATGAATTCTCTCATCTCGTGATTTTCCTTCTATTAGTTTACTTTCACACTTGACAAGGGCACTTCAAATCTTATTCTCTTATCTAGCTTTTTGGTTAGAGTCAACACGCTATACGTTTATTCTTTTCATTGAGGCAAAACGAGGAAATATTGATGACATTTATATTGGTTTTTCTTTTACTTTGAGGCGAATTGAGTGTTTTAATATTTGAGTTGTCACAGGGAAATATTGAGTGAAAGTTGTGAAAGCATATTTAACAAAATATTGTTTGTAATTTTGTGCTAAGCATTTCTGTTGTAAAATCGGGTTACCCGTAAATGCTTAATATTAGTAAGTTAATGATTTTGAATCCTTGAAGATAATAGCAATGCTGGTTCAAATGTAAAGTATTCAAGCCATTCTATTCTGTGATATATTGCACTTGTTTAAAAATTATCCGGGTTCAAAAGATGATAGATACCGAAATACGGGTTTTACCGACTCTGTAATTTGCATCTGTTAATAACCAAATTAAAGCCCGGTTGCCCTCATGTCACGTAATAAAAAGTGGATAAAAATAAGAAACATGAAATAGTAGCGGTGGTCTTGTTGTCTACATAGTTATTGGTAGTGGTTGCGTGTGCTTAGAAAAGGGTTTAGCTGGTACATAGGTGATTATGACTGTTGGTCCTGTCATAACGAAGGGACTTTTGACAGGCTTCTGTTATCCGACGACAAGTAAGCAGTTGACTAAAAGAGCAGGCCACCCTTTTGGTTACAAAAGTCAGCGAGATGATGACATTATGCGATTATATTATTATCATCCTTCAGGCTTTACTTTCTATTGATGAAAATGAATTGCATGTCTCCCCCTCCCTACCTACCTAAGATGTATAACTTTTACGTATTTATAGTTTACGATGCGTATGGACTCCTGCATTTTAACTTCATTCTAAATGGATTAAAATCAGTGGAATAAAATATACGAGAAAGAGAATGTAAAGTAGTAGCTGGAGCAGTGGTGGTAACCTAAAGTTCTTGAGTGGCAATGGCAGTAGGGAATCCTACAAAATAAAATTATAACTCTGGGAAATGAGAAGCTTTATTCTGCATAAGGCAATGATACAAGTTTGATATTGAACCCGGAGTGAAAAGTTGAATGAAGCTTTGTTAAAAATCGTGCGTATGGCCAACAAAGTAGACCAACCTTATATGAAAACCATAAAACTGTCATAAATATAACAGACTCGTTCGGTCTCCTATTTAGAAGAGGACGATTTTACAAAAAGACAATGTACAAATTAAGATGTCAACTCCCGAGGTTTGCGTAAGGGTGGTCGTTGTTCTCACCAATCATCATTCTAAATAGTTGCAATTGCCCAAAAAGATTTTGTAATATGATAAGGAACACAATAGCCTTGTTGTTAAGTATTTTACAATGAAAACTAATAATGTTCGGTTTATTTGTTTGTACTGAACAATAACATCTTATACTTTTCATTAAGAAATACTCAAATATTTCATATTTTTCTAGAAAATGATTCAAATGCGTTCTTATTCTTAAGATAAAGGAAAAGAGTTACAATAGAAAAATGTTTGTCACACAGAATCGATCCTCAGAGACGGCCTTGCATATGGCTTCACAATATGGTCATACCGAAGTAGTCAGACTTCTTTTACATCACAGAGCAGATCCTGTCATAACGAATGAGAAGCATGAAACAGCTCTGGACCTCGCTGCACAATACGGGAGGTATTATATCAAACCTGTCTATTTTACCTCATCTTTTACTTAAATCTTTTCTTCATTTTTTTCTTAGGCTTATTATTACCTATGTTATTCTTTGTTCACAAATTGTCTCTCTTGCCTTTTGACTCATCACATGGATCTTATCTCTTCTTTAGCAAAGACGAGATGATGAAAAGACAGTTCTGTCATATCCTAGGGTAGATAGTGTTTTATGGACATGACCTGAGTCATCTTTGATATGCATTTTTTATACGTTGTTGAACAAAAATTTCCAAATTAAAGTTTACTTTTCTTCCCTATCTTAATTATGATTGCATAGCATCAAGTATCTCTCCTTTAAAAGTTGAATTTTTTCTTGGCAAAGACTAATAATGAGCTAGTACAATCATTTTGTAGAATATCTTACTTGTCTTTTTCAATTAGTATAATAAAAATCTTGAAGTTCTCAAATATTTAATGATTTCCTTTCAGATTAGAGACTGTGCAAATGTTACTGATCTCTCATCCTGAGTTATTGGTTTCGTATACAGCTCCTATATGTGCAACAAAACAACAAATCCTATTTCCTCACACACCTTTACACCTTGCATCCAGAAATGGTCACAGGTGAGAAGTTATTAATTGATAATGGGATTGATGAAAATGTACCATGAATTAAAACGCTTGAATTGGCTAATCAAGATGAAATGTTTAATAAGCTAAGACAATAAGAGCAAACTTCTAGAATTTCATGTAAGACCTTTAGATTCGTATGTTAAAACTAGTTTCAAATTTTTGGCACAGATCGGTAATAGAAGTTTTAGTAAAAGCTGGGTTCGAAGTAAATGCGAGAACATCTCAAGGCACAGCTTTACACGAGGCAGCGTTATGTGGAAAGGTGGATGTTGTGAAAACTCTCCTAGATGCAGGTATCGATGTATGTGTAACTGATAGTCAAAGGCGGACTGCAGTGGATCGTCTTAACGAGGTTGGACTCAAGACTCCTGTGGCCAAAGAAATTGCTGAACTGATACGAAGTAAGAAATATAATTTTTTTACCAATTGGTAAACTAGCAAAAAGCATAAAAAGCGTACACCTCCTTTATTTAAAAAGAAAATAAGTTCAATTTCTCAATGTCTCAAAGGTACTTCCAGAGCTGCATGCACATAAAACATTGTAACTTGTAACTCAGAGTAAACATTAATGATGAAAGTAGGCTTTAGCTATTCAGCTATTAGTGAACGTAAATGCAGAAATGATTTCTGTACCGGAAAACCAGCAAAAGGGTTTTTAATGGGTCTCAACTAAACCTCCGGGATTGTGTCCTCACGCAAACACGCATGTATTTTCTAAATAAGTCAACAAGCCCTTACATATATCATCCGCATTCTTCTGTGAATATAATAAGAGAAAGCTTTTAACCCCTAAATGAACATTTAATTGATGATCTAAATTTATGATAAATGTTGCAGACGCTCTGAAGAAGAAAAACATCCAACATGGAAAAGCCAATTCTCCACTCTGCTCACCACATGAAAATGTTCCTAGTAACAATAAAGATGGGAAATTACCCCTGAGTCAGATGTAAGTTTACCTTAATTGTCTTTTATTGATATTTAGACTTTATTACAGTACACAGAGGCTACTTCCCTAAATGCAACATTTCATCGTCAAACGATCTCTAGGTAGACCAGAAACTTTCCAGTTACCTAGCTAGCGTATGCATGGTCTTCGAAACTAGTTCAACTTATGGCTGTGCATACTGTACCCTGACGTGTCATAAAATTTGTCTCATGTACGCTCATTAGTCTTCATAATGTTGTTGCTGTGGGCCTCTCGGGTCCTATAGATTGAGCCCACGCCCTAAGTACTTGAAAGGTACTTTTATCAGTAGGGTTTGGGCAACATGTAGACTTATTTTTATTGTTTACAATTCAAGTAATGCCTCATTTCGTATGCATTATGATTCCTTTAAAAAATGTAATAACTATGGATGGACGTTTCTAAATTGCCCCGTCTTCCGGTTTATCTTTTGCCCAGAAGAACTATTCAAGTATATTAGAAGGAAATTCGACCATGTTTCTGTATAAGCTTATATTATGAGCTTCTGTATCTTACTTTGCGTTAAGTAAAAATATTGATTGAAAACAGAGTTGAAAGTTCCGTAAATGAATAATATGCAATTTATATTGAAAACCTACATTCAATATAGATCTATTAAAACTTGAAAGTTTTACAAAAGCAATGCTTCTAACTTTATACATACTACATAAAATGCATTATGTAACATGATTATAACTAGAGTAAAGATGGGTGCGTAGTAAAAGTAGTAGCAACTTATGCATCTGTTTGAATTAGTAAGCATTTCTTTCTCCTTTGATCTCCTAGTGAAGCAGGGATAGATTTTGAGTGTCATGATTTCCTTCAATCCATCACATGAGGCAATAATAATGGCCAGAAAGTGTAATGTAACCATGTACATTTAGTTTGCTTACATCAATTTGCATGCAATTCGGTAATGATGGAAATGACGTTTAAGTTGAATTAAGTGAGACTAAACGAATTTGATGGAAAGGAAGGGGAGAGAAAGTATAAGGGAAAGAAGTGCCTACTCCTACCACTACCATTACCTACCCTGAGGAAATAAGACAACTTAGGCTTCTGGATTGCATTCGATATAAAATATAGAAAGTGTGCACTTATTGCACTTGATGTCTTTCTGTGTGTAAATTCACTCAAACTCATGTCTTAAAGTAGTGAGGGTATTTAAGCAAGCATGTTTGTGTGTCTGATTGAATGTAAAGTTGGATGTTGTGGGGTCTGTGCCTGGTTTGTGGGGTCGAACCTAACTACTGTTAAAATTCTGTGATCAATGTTGTCTCCGGATGACTAATGAAAGCTCTTGTCGTTTCAATTAGATACGATAATCACTCATACAGCGATGTTGAGTCCAAACTGTTAAGATACTCTCCACATCACTCACCGAAAACTAACAGTTTTGCCCGGGGAAAGACACGAAGATCTATGGATGTTAGCATGGGAAAGGGACCTGATTTTGAAAAGGTAATTAGTTCCTTAATTAGCTTTTCCGCACAAAGGGACTTCACGCCTTTGGCTTTATACTTTACATTTAAGTTCTGACAATTATTCTGCTGGTTGGTGGTTGGAATCTTAGGTATTTTGACTTTTGCCAAAATTCAAAGGAAAATAGTGTCTACTCTTGTAGTAAAGGTATAAGGAATTCTCAACACTGACATTTATGCTTTTCTTGGGAGATGTTCAAAGTTCTATTTCTTGTAATTATTAGTTTGATATGTCAGTGACAAAGGGCAGGGAGATTGAGTTATTCTGTGTGTATTAACTTCGTGTGGTATTGTCATTTCCAGCCTGTAGCACCACCAAAGAAACCTCCGAGACGAAACCTATCTGCTTCTCCGACACATCCTGGGCTACCTGACTTTGGAACAGATCACTCTGACCTGATGCTCATGGGACGGAACAAATCCTTAGATGAGGGAGTCTATGGGGAAAGGTGTAGAAAAAGCTTAACAGCCTATGAGACTAGTCAGTCCACAGAGTCTATTGACTTATCGCCAGTAGAATCGCATTATAAATCTAATTCATGTGCCAAAAGTGATATCACATTTTTCAACGGTTTGGATCCCGATGACATCAAAAGCAAGTCAAAATCCCAGCATATAGGTTTAGATAGTAAGTACGTCTCCGTTGCTCATATTAAACTTCGAGATGCCAAAAGTGAACAAAATGTTTGTCCGTTGGGACTGACACAAAGTGAAAGCTCTGATGATCAAGACCGCATTGATGAGCCTCATCATTATAGTAGAAATATTTCCCAGAAACCGACCAATAGTCTCACCCCACCACCTCTTATTGATGTGAGAACAAGGAATTCAAAAAATACTGAGGTAAGAAACATTATTTTGCAGACTCGCTTCTATTCAACTGCTTTAACGAAAATGCATCTTGTGTGATACTAGGGTGAGGGTGACCATCAATCACAGAAAAATAATATTACATTAGGAATATATATATAATTTTAATAGTATGCATGCACTGATAACACGCATCCTTTTGTCTGAATAGAATGTCTAGTTGTTAGGATTTTTGAGTCAGAATGGTTTGAAAACTTCAATTAAATTCAAAACTTCACTATTAAATTAAAAACTCGGGATATTTTCGGGGGCACCGGGACAGGGTGTAAAAACCGGGGTATGGTATGTCCTTGCTAACCCGGGACGGATGGTCGCCCTATGTATAATACAGTTGCACTTGGCAATATTGATTAAATGCATCCTCATATTCCTCATACAATTTAAAGGGGTTGGGAGATGTGGAGCAGAAGAAACGCACATTACCCTTAGGACCAAAACCAGCGATAGCCCCAAAACCCGTGATTCCACCTAAACCGAAAAATATCAAAAGGCAGGGTCATTCTTATGAAAATGTGGTGGATGAAAACAAAAGCAAAAACACGGGCCCAAGGAAAACTACTCCTAAGTCAAATTCAATGTCCGTACTTAGCCCAGTCGATGTTGACAAGGAATGGGAAAATATTACAATGTTCATGGATTCTTTCAACGGGCGAATGGGTATTGCACACAAACATTTTTAAGCACTCCAGGATGTTTCGATTTTCAAACACTGGGAAAAATTTGTACAATCACCCAACTTTAAGACTTAGTCTGGTCATTAAGTCAGATTTCTAATTCGCTTAATTCTGTTCTAATTAGAAGGGGATGAGAATGGAGAAATTAAGAATCTGTACTCCCTAAGTCCAGTAGGAAGATGGCTGGCATCGATAAAAATGACTGATTATGAGCAACTATTACTTTCAAGTGGATTTGATGACGTAGAATTCATGGTGAGGCTATTTTAGATTTAAATCTGACAGTGAGTGAAAGTTGGCTCGCACTTTAATGCTAGGGTAAAAGTTATTTAAGACTAAATGCTACCCCTTCTCTATATCTTATGGTTTATAATCAAAGGGGGAAGATATCTTGGACGAAATTTCTCTGTTAGAAATTGGAATGCTGAATGCTCAGCATCGTAAAATAGTGGCTGCTAGTGCTATTAAATTAAAAGTAAGTTGGCCCCGTTCCATCAGAACTGACGAGATGCCTGACTCGGTGGAGCAGTGGCTCAAAGAGCTTCACCTAAACGTGTATATTGAGAACTTTCGAAAAAACCTGTATACGGATACGGATCGATTGCTAAGACTTTGCAATGATGAACTGATAACCCTACTGGAGATTGATTTGGTGGGACATCGTAAAAGAATTTTAGCTGCTTCGAACAAAATCTCCAAATCTGGAGGTAGATCCACCTCAAGCAGATTTCAAAATGGTGTTGGGGTAGAAGAGCTTGATGATGATGGATCATTACCTCTTCGTGATCCAAATCATCTAGTCTCTGGTGTCTCATCTGCCTTGAAGACAGCTTGGCGACATGCCCCAGAAACGCTTATTGATGGCAGCGTCACGTACAAAGCCATTGTAATTATTTCAACTATTTTCTGCCCATAAAATATCTCAAATCACTGATGCTACTGGTTTTAGGTATGTACAGGGAAGTAATAGCATTTAATTTCTAAATCTTTCACAGTACGTTGGCTCATGTCAAGTTCAAGAGTTTTCTACTACGGACTCAATTCAAAAGGCTATACAAGAAATCCGTAATAAGGAAATTGGAGGAAAACCATTGCAACATTTAAGTAATGATATTGGAATCTCAGCTTCTAGAGCCCTTCTGCTAAATACCCAAGTCACTCTCATTGTGTCTGCCACAATTGTGAGCTGGTACAATGCAAAAACAAAGGTAAGGGGGCAAAAGGATCCTTTATGATTATCCAGTCAGTCACCTAGTCAATGTACACAAGTTGTGTAATCTTCAGTGGAAAATCCCCTCTAAAGTTTCCAACCCTATAAACATTAGTTTTGATATGTTCTTTTTTGTAGAGTTTGGTCAAAGAGCAGGATATACGCAGTATCCAGTGCACTTGTCAAGCTTCGGATGATTTGAGACATTTAGCTTTGGTGACGCGAGCCTCTGACCCAAACGACAAAAGCCATTCCTGTCACGTCTTCTGTCTCGACTCAGTGGTATGATGATGTTCATTTGTTATTTTCCTAAATTGATCTGTTGCGAATTCCCTCTACTTGCTGCATGCTGCTGGTCCCTTGCCCGGGTTCACTTTTAACCAATTCTCATTCCGAAAGCATTTCATATTAAAACAAAGCTTTAAGCTTGTCAGCACCTTGTCTCCCTTCATAAATAAATCTAAGCTAAGAAAGCCACACTGGTTTAAAATCCTAACAGGAACTGGCAACAGAGGCGATTCTAACTCTGGGTCAAGCTTTTGAAGTAGCCTATCAACTGGCATTGGTAAGTCGTGGCCAGGGAAGAGATAACAAAGGTCATATGAGATCCAAATCAGCTAACCAACTAAGTTCCAAAACCACTTGCAGTCCAAACTCTAAGCTGAAACGGGACAAATGTTTCAACAACATGACAGCCAGCAGTCACTACAGGTCTCAGTCTGTGAATGACATTCCACCACCTCCAACAATTGGGATTTCAAAGTCTTCTTGTAACTCACCTCAAATTAATCCTCATGTAAAGAAGGACTACAGCAGGTTCCCCAGAGCAGAGTCTTTTAGTTTCAGTTCAAATTCAAATCTCACCAGAGCCCCAATCGTATCTAAAGAGGAACTTTGATCAAAATACAAAAGGATCTACATTTTTTTTGTTAATTACTTACTTCATACCTACTTGTTCTGTCTATCATCAAACCAATCATACTTACTACAAGTAGTATCGTGTTCTTTCTTCCATACATCATATTTTTATTCTGAGTCTGACGAAACATTTAGCTCAACTGACTATCTTTAAACTACTATTTAGTATGCGGCTAAATAACGCTTATTTTACACAAAGATGCTCTTTCTCTTGAGATCTGTCTTGTTAATTTTCCACATAATCTTTCTGACCAAGTCGCAATCACATTTTTAAGTGATCAAAACTATTTTCCATTTCTATTAATTTTCTATTAAGTGATATAATATACGACGACTTGTTATTTATCTGGTAACTCTATTCGCGTCTAAATGTCTGTGTGTAGTAAGTAGCAGCCGAGATTTTATCGTTAGAAAGACAAATAGTCCTCCTAGTTCTAGAAAGCAGTAAGAAATAGGAAAGAAGACGAGTAGAATTTCTCTCGCGTTGGAAGTTGAAGTACCTTACCTTCTTTTCCAGAAAAGATAATAAGCAGTCATGTGAATAATTAATTATTAGTAACTTCGAGAATTATATCTTAATTTCATGAAAGTATTCATGATTTTTTCTGATAAAATATACCCACCCACGACACATGATACGGTACTAGATTGTATTAAATAGCATTAGTAGGGAAATCTTTATTTCCATTATCTGCAAAGGTGCTAGATGCACTTTTCAGAGTTTACGTGTACATTCACAAAATGTATTCCATTTCAAGCTTCAAAATGGTATTTATCGTCAAAAGCAAAAGTATTATAGTGCTATGGTATATTCGGTAGATGTTCTAGAGATATTAGTAGTCTTAAGTAGATGTCTAGTGTGTTAAAGTCTGGATGTAGGTATTACATATGTCACAAATTACTAAAGGTAGCTTTTGAAGATTTAACTAGTAGTTGAGAATGTTCATCCCACTAGTTGTATTTAGCAATGCCCTCCTCAGAATAGGTTTTAACTCATGTTTCAATTGGAATGGTATATTGAGAAAAGGTAAGCTGATATTTCTCTATTAACCTTTTTTATTTCGCCTTGCTTCATGATTAAGCTTTCAGAAATCAAAATTAAATTTTAAGTTGTCCTTCAACAGTCAAAATACAACGTGGAATATTAGACTCATCAAAAAGAAAATAAATTTTGTATACTTTTTTCATGCCAATTTGTATAAATTTGAAAATGACGAGGAAGGACGACGGGTTCAAAAAAATATAGAAATCTTTTTGCTCAAAAAGGACCTAAGGGAAAAATATGTACTCATCCAGAAGTACTTGTGTGTAGGTCAGGAATAGCTAAAAGTACATATTAAGGCTAGATCTGTTTCATTGAGAAGTGGACTAATGAATAACTACAGTAAACACATATAGCAAACTAAATTAAAATTTACATTTAAATTAACAAATTAAATTTTTAAAAAGAGATACACAAATATGTAGAAAAGAAATTTATTGAGAAAAAATAACAACATGACAAGAGAGGATTGATTTACTACGGGCGACAGTTAATTATCAAATCGGACACCTTTTACCAAGAGTTTTTTTCATGATTGCTTGAAAGCTACAAATCTACGATTAATACAAGAGACAAAAGAAAAACACCACCAAGAGATTTCCATATTGACTTGAACATGATATTCATAAATTATAAAAGCAATTAAGTTGCTATTATAAAATTGATCGTACTAACCATTTACAAGCTTGTCCTTCAAAAAGGGCCTAATTTTTTCTATTGCAAATGTTGGTAGTGAAATGCATAAAGCAAAACCATTTCGACCTAGCTGATCGTACTTGAATTTAAAAAAATATATATAGTCATTCGAACAGAAAAAGTCATTTAACAAAAATACCAAAGAGAGGGAATAGTATTCATCTGTATTTAATAAAACTAATAGTAATAATACTAATATCATCTTATTATATTCTGTGAATTGTGTACTAGAATAATACTAATTTTCTAAAATGATATGCTAGTCGCTAGCAGTTTCAGATTATGGTTGAGAAACCCATACGAAACGAGTTAAAAAGGCCTAAATAGTATGGTTATTAAAAATATATAAAAAATGATTTCTGCTTCATCAAGGTGCTCCTATACGTTGTGATTATTGTCACTAAACTACTACTATTACTACCAAGTAAAAACTACTAGAACTAAAAAAGTGTTTAAATTAAATAGGATTACTTACACCCAAGCGCAATACTCGAAAGTGAGTCACAATTGTTCATCAGTCTGTAATTTCTGTGTTCGTATTATCCTTATCGTACTATATTATTACCAATTAGACTGGAAATATAGTGATTTTTCATTATTAAGTGAGATGGAAAGTAGAAATGACCCATACATGCAAACACACACCTGAGAATAATGTTGATAAGCTGATAATTTAACACAAATTTTAGATTTTTCCGTTGCCTTATAAAACAAGAAAGTGACACATCTTGTTCAATTGCCTTTAGCTCTTTTAGCGCTGTCTTTTTATAAAATATATATATTTATTCGTAGATTTTTAAAAATTTTGCAAAAACTCACCTAATCTTAAAATCTCAACTTAGCCCTTAATTACCCCTTGCACTGCCAAGCCAAGACTTTTACTTAAATTGCGGCTTATCAACTTACCTAAGTAACAAAATGTATTTCATCTACTATTTTTAGTACGCTTACACTTGCTAACATGATTGTTGCTGCTGCTGAAATTAACATTTTTTAAAGATATCATCTATCTTAAATAATCTCTCTCTTGTCTATAAAAGACTTTCAAACTAAAACCAATTTGAGCCTAAAAATGTACCCCGTAAATAATGTTTTTTACTCCAAGTATATATTCTAGTATAGATTTTAATTACATTTTAGAGTTGAGATTCAATCATTAAAAATCCAAAAGTCTGAATGATTCTACATCATAATGATGTCAGTATCTTTTCTGAAGTGAGAAAGACTAACAAAAAAGTCTCGACAAAATTTTGCTATGCAAAGGAATCTCTCAAACTAGCAAAAAAAACTGTGTTAATCTTTTGCAATTTGATTTACACAAAATGTCGACCTAATTTACTCAAAAAATCCGTATAATTCATTCTCAACTGAAACTTACTTTTTGCTCTCTCTCTATCTGTGTCTCCTTATGAAACGTCTGTTCATTAATGCTCATCCATAAATGTCTGAAAAGGTGCAGAATTCTAATTAAGGTATAAAAATTTAGTAAAAAGTAGTAAAATTAGAATAACACTATGTAGACAAGGAATGTTCAACCCATTGTGGTATATTAATCCAAAAGGCAACTAAAAATATTGAAAAGAGAAACGTGCATTTTAACAAAGTTATACTTGGATAAGTCAAAGGTTATAAATTTTCAGAATTTTTCACCTTGTGTTGGAAAGTTGTAAAAAAATAACACTTTATAATGGAAACCGGATTATTAAATTTTTAAAGGGATGATGATTCAAAACGTATGTTGTTGAAAATGGTTGTACGTAACATTTCATTACTACTACTATTATGTATGCTCATTGACGATGATTATAAAATGACTATTGACTAGAACCTCTCAAAAAACTCACATACACTTATTATACTTTATTACGTACGTACATACATGCGTTTGAATTGAATCCGAATGATCCGTGTTTCATTCAACGTGGCAAGAATGTCTTTCTGTAAAACTATATTATAACTTTTAAGAAAATACTGAAAAAAACGTAATTTACTAGTATATTATATCTCAATCTATCTTCTACCTATAACTCTGTACTAAAATTAAAAATTAGTGAGTTCTATTAGACAACAAATGTATCATTAATTAATCTTTCTTCTCTTCATTATAATCCTATAATATTCAACATTGATGAAAATACCGATGGAAAAGTTACCCCATATAACTAGGAAAAAAACAAAATTAGTCCCTAAAATAAATAATAACATTATAAAACTAGTAATAAATATATTATAATATCTGAAAAGGCGTAAAAAGATAGTCAAAAACTGTTGACTAGTGTTGACTGTGTATTCTTCAAAAATGTTTTCTCAAAAGTTTTAATGAAAGATTTTCTCACCCGACTTACCTTACCTTCATACCTTTCTAGCTTAAATATATAATTAGCAGGTAATATTAATGTTATAAATATTGAAAGAAAAAACGCAAACTAGTAGAATGTGTTAGTTGAACAAATTCACTGTTTCTGTCGGAACTACAAAATTATTCGGGGTTGTTGTAATAATGGGTTGAGGGTTATTTATAACTTGAGAGGTACTAAATGTGAAAGATGACCAAAAAACGCCAACTTATCGTTTATACATTACACTTTATTGAATGATTAAAAAAATTTCGTACATTTTTTTGCAATTTAATTTTTAAAATAAAAAATAACCCACTCGTGTTATTTTAGATTTAGTTGATAGTCTTCTTAGAATTGAATAATTAATTGTTTATCTTTAGTTGAGATTTTATAAAAGTGAATATTATTGTTCCTAAGTCATAAAGTAATTTTTGACAACCAATATGCATCCTTTTGCCAGTGATTCTATCTAGTTGAATAGTTGAATATTATATACTTTATAATAAAACATTATTACTATTAGTCTTAAAAATATTACTTGTAAAAATAGAAATATTGTTTGTCATGATTATTATATGGCTCCGTGTGTATTATTACTTTTCTCTTATAATTAAACTTTTACTGAGAGCAATTTAAAAAAATAATGATTTTATTTCAGTGTGGATTTATTTCTCGAAAATGTAATTGAATTTTTTCCACACTTATATCATAGTTTTTGGTAAGTCGTACTCATGCATGTCTATTAAAAAGTATAGTTTTAAACAGAAGCAATTTTCAATTTTTTTGAATAATTTCTTTTAGAAATAAGATGAAAAATAAGCTTTATTTTGTTTAGCTGTTAATTATCATTATTATTATAATTATTATTGTATAATCATATATTATCACATTATGATTATATGTTATAGCCAGGTGCAAACTATTATATTGAAGTTATGTTCTTTCTGTATGTTATATAAGATAATGAAATTACTATAATAATGAATGGCGATTATTGGGAAAAAATAATAAAAAGACGAAGCTCATGTTCAGATGTTTTTACGGCAATTTATCACGCATTCATTTCTCCGATGTGTTTCTCTCTTTTCGAATAGTTTCTCTTAAAGGGTTGTGTGTCTAGTGTTCATTCAGTCGTTGGGCCTTGGCTTTCGCTTTTTGGATTTCGATTCGATCTGCTCCTTTCACTTTTTATTCATTCTGTACACAAGTTGCTGATGTGATTTTATGTAATAAAGCTTTCAAGGAGTTCTCAGAAATTATGGGACAATTTTGTCATTCGTGGTACTTAAAAATCTTCCTCATATTACTGTCTCACATCTCCTCGAACTCCCAACTGTCACATCACGACTCCAAATGTCAATAAAAATGCAATTAAAAAAGGTTCCACCTTTAATCTTATCTTCATCTTTTTTCAGTTCTCAATTCATATAGTATTAAAACCTATAGGTTTGACAACTTGTTAGTAAAAATCTACTTGCAAAAAATTTTCTTCGCAGAGAAGATGAATAGCCCTTACCCAATTTGAAATGGATCTATAATCTACATTTGTGTATTTTCTTTTAGCTTTTTCCAACCATCTCTCATATATTATTCGGATAGTATTTATTATTTCGTGTGATACTCCAAGTGTAGGATTTTTATTCAGTATTGGTTTTGGTTGAATACTAAAGAAGTAAGAGATGATGATAATATGCAAGGGAAGCAAAGCAAGTTAGTATAAGGAGGCATCCATCATTATTTATCTTCTGCGAAACAAGAACCTCTTCTCTCTAGAAGAACCAACCAGTAAGGATTGGATTTACTTACAGTGATTGATTACTCTTCGTTTATTTCTTCCAACCAGTTGGATCCAAATAACAAGACTTGATAGATTTCACTCTAAAAACGGAAAATAAAAAATGCCATGGACGTGTATGAGTTTTTTCTTTCTTTTTTACCATCATCTTATGTATAGAAGTTCTTCTCATTACTTGTGCATGCATCTGTGGAAAAATCCAATTGAATTTTTTTTTACATGTGTGTGTACTTTTATCATCCTGCCTGGGTACTACTATCATCATGTAATGAAGAACGAGTTGATGATAATCATTTCATGCAATCAATAGTACCAGGAAGCTGCAGGTTGGATCTAGAAGTAGTGTGTAGGGGGTAAGTCAGGTAATGTAAATAGTTCATAGATGATATTGCTTTATTTCAATTAAGTACAATTAAGCTTTTTTGCAGTTTTTGGAAGAAAGAGCTCTGTCTAAAAATACATCTGGGTGTGATAATAAATATATGTTGTGAAGGAATATTTCGAAAGTAATTATGTTCTATAGTGTGCATGCCATTATTAATTTTTCAGCTTGATTGAAAAAGAGTAGTAGACGAGACGGACAATAAATTAATACCATGTTGTGCAGATATAGATCATGATGAAAGGAACTATAATTGCAAAATTCCATAACACCGAGAAAGTCTAGGCTAGTGTGGTGGATCATCTCTGCTTCCTTTGTACGATACAAATAAAAGGATGCAAGCAAAAGGGGTAAATTCTAATTGGAATTTTTCAAGTTCATATCAATTAGTTTGGCCAGAGTATTCAACTCAACACGCGAAATAATGTTAATGACTTTGACTTATTTGGAAAAGGGGGAGTGTGGGATAATATGTAGTTCCTCTAAATAGTTTCAATAAACTTGGGTATAAAAGGACATGAGGACAATCAACAATTGGAATGGATGGATAATACTACTCTGGGTACAATGTATGTATAAAGGGAAAAGGGACTTTACCAGTGTAAAGTACAAAGGGATTCTTTGAGTTGAAGTGCCTACTTGATTTTTACCATGCTTGGTGATCATCATCGGTTCTACTGATTTTCCGCAGGATGAACTTCTGGTATGTTGGGAATTTTTTCATTCCAACACCTTTGAAGTCCCCATCGGGTCTAACCTAACCTTATACACCGACATATCGACACCATCATCGTCGTCTCCCACCACTACTGCTACTAGGTACTAGTAAAAATCCTAGCCTGACTGGTTTACCCTTTCCGTTTTTGTGTTTTTTACAATTTTAATAACTAATGCTTTTAACTTACGAAATGACACTTGTCATTCCCATCCTACTACATTTCCAGTTACCAAAATCAGTGATAGTTTCATCAAAAGTCATATTCAGTTTATGGTCATCCAATTCTATCAGATTCAAAACATGGACGAAGTTCCGTTGATCTATGAAAAAACCCACTTCTGTTTGCATTTGCAATGCGTATTGAAATCGATTCAAAGTTTCCAAATGTTTTTTTTTTGATTTTTAAAGAAATTCATTACAAATTTTCAAAAAAATAACCAACCACTCATTAACAAAGCAATGTAATTCAAGTAGCCAGATCTCATAGTCATCCTCATCATAAAGATTCAATTCATTTTTTACAAACACATAAATCCTACTCGATATTGATGATGATGATCATGTGAAATTTTCATTTGTATCAAATCTGTTGCTCTTCCAAGTGTGAAGTCCTCGAAATTGTGAATACCCTTTTCTTATCATAATCGAGTATTCGAATAATGTTTGTAATAATAAAACGGGGATCGTAGCTTCTAAGCAGTTTACAAACCTTATAATATAATGTTTTGTATAATGATGAAAAGGGGAGAATTGAGTCCCGGTGTTTGCTGAATAGATTCATAAGTAGATATAATAATAATCAGACATTCACAAGGCACAATAGAAGCAGTAGCATATAATAAATACAAAACATTATTATTACATAAGAGTAATACAGTACTGTATTACTCTTATGTAATTAGTAGTTGTATTTTTAGTCATGTGACAATAAAGAAAGGCTGACAAATGTTTTCGAGTGTAATTACACTATCGCAATAATGTTACATGAAAGGCTACTATTATCTTCGGTGTCACTGCCACTTTATTAATGACCATATTTTTTGTTACTTCTCTGAGTAGGAGGAGGTTCACTTGCTATTGCACAATAATTTCTAAAAGTCCCTACATCATCATCATCATCATCATCATCCTTGTACTCAGAGTTACTAAGTTTTCTACTACGGGTTCTTTTTTCAGATGGTAACAAGTTTTTTTTAGGAGAAATGATTCAAGACGAGAGTTTTTGTATTTTCTTTTTAGAATTAAACTGTACAACACAAACAGCAAATAAAATATTCGTATTTTTATCACTGTGACTTTGGCTTTGTTATGAAAAAGGAGAGAGATTCTTTAGAAATTATAATTTTAATATTTGATAGGATAGGGTGTTGTATTTGTGTATGAAACGGTTGTACTTCCTAATTAAGTATTTATCTCTTACGAGCGTTTTATCTACGTTACACAATCTTATAATTGTACATTTTTTATCTTTTTCAAGACCTTTCATTTCCATTAAAATTAATGGAAGAGAGTTTCATTCAGGTATGAATTCAATGGAGTTACTGTCCTCTTTTTAAGATGCAGGTAAAAATCAAAAATCAATTTTCAATTCAGTTTCAACCTTACAAATACCCTTTTCCATATAAACCTTTGCAAAATTTTCGCAAACTGATTCCCAATTCCATATGAACTAAACCCCCATTCCAAGAACCACTTATCATCCTTATCATCCCGGATAATCCAACCTTAAACCAAAGAATTAAATCCAATGCAGCATTTTATCAGAGTCACTCCAGCCAAAAATTACTTTCCAAACGAGTGCATCCAAGTTCATCCTGTTTTTTTCGTTTTTTATATTTATTCCATACAGAAAAAAGTTGCCTTAGTAAACAAAAAAACTTCAATTCAATTCCTAAAAACTGAATGCCATACATACGATACAATATCTCACTTTTACTTTATATCATTTATTTAATTCTATTATAGATGTACTTACTACTTGAAGTGAATGCCAATTGTGTCATGTATTATATTCCATTGTTGAAAAATGAATTTGGAATGCGAAAATAAAGAACCAAGTCAAGATGAGAGACAGGTTGGTGACAGCTGGTGCTTTTTCCCATAGGAAATGCAACATGCAAGCTTGCAAGCTTTCTTTTTTTGAAATTGGAAATGTGACAATTCAAACGTAGCATATTTGGTGAGCATAGTAAGCATTTTATTGCAAATATCATCATGATCCTTGTTTGACTTCATATCTCTGTCACAGTGACTACATATACCACCACCACCACTGCACTGTGTAGTCAGCACCCTTGTTTCTTATTTACAAATGGGACAAAGATCTTCCACAAATGAAATTACACCAGTATCAGGCCTCTGCTGCTGCTATGCCAGTGGCAGTGGTGAATTTATTTAAAAGGGACGAAAAGAAGGAGGAGAGAATTTCTTATTGTATTAATTTTCTTGAATCTTTTCTTCTTCCTTTCTCTTATATAAAAAGAAGGGCAGAGAAAAGGGAGAAAGTTATTGTGTTTCTGTTTGCCAAAGATACTATAAACTCCTCTTGTCTCTTGTACGACATACCTCCGTATCAAGAAGAATCCAACTGGGGCTTTCTCTCTTTTCCTATTGCATATTCACATTCATCTAGTACAAACACAAAAAGAGACATTCACTTTCTTACTCTTTATGTATTGAAAAAAGGGTATGAATTTGTAGTAGTGGTGGTAATAGGATAGAATGTATGGAAATGGAATGGATGTAGTTTGGTAGGAATGGTGTTTGTTGGTTGGTGGTGGTAGTGATGATGTGATGGTAGTTGTGTGCCAGTTTGGGTTCATCCAAGTGGAAACCTCTTGGATTTCTCTTTTTCCTCGCCTTTCTTCCTTTATTCTTGTTTCAAAGAGTGAAAAATATTTGCCTAATGCAAAAACATCTCTCGATTATTTTATCTGTGTTCCAGGCCAATTTTGAAAAAGAAAGCTGTCTTTGGCGCAGTGAGGTTTAGTAGCAAGGGCATTTGGGAACTGTTTTAAGGAAATCAGGCTTGGTTGATAGTTCAGAATTATGAAAATGCATCAGAAATCATTATCATACTGGGTTTGAAGAATTTATGAACGTTATAAAGTATTTAGGATTTAAAATAGAATTTTAGAATTCGTAAGGAATTAGAACTTAAAAATAAAATTTCAAAAATGAACTACAGCGGTTTTTACATTTACCGTCACTTTCTGGGGTTTTTTGCTATCTTTGCTTATAGCAGAAGTAGAATGTTCCCAAAATATCATTCATTGATAAATAGTTCAAGGCATTCAATATACTTTAAAAGATGTGAAAGTATCTAATACAATTTACGATGTTTGTCTTTGCTACTATCTCCAAGTAATTTTTGCCCATTACTTTAATTTCGCATGTAAAAAGAATCTACCAATAAAATTTTACAAAGCCCAGCTAGATTGTAAAAATGTAGAAAAAGTAAAGTATTTCATTCTATTCAATGTGAGAATCTGTACTGTAACACTGTAAGATCTATATATAAAATAAATATCAAGTATCAATATCATCTCCTTAAGACTTTTGTCCGTAATGCCACCACCATACTAACACGGTTTCATTTATTAGCTCAAAATCCATATTCCATATAAAACAAGTGCTTCTGCATACGCTGCGCACCTTCACTTGCAAACGTGAATACGAACAAAAACCTCTTATCCATTATTCGAAAAGTGAAATGCTTTCTACTTAATATTTCCTTTTATTCATTACGTATTAGAGAAATACTTGGTAAATATATATTTATTGAGAGTAGAATCATTAAAATTATCTGATTAAACTCTAAAAAGGCAACTTGAGATAAGGAGGAATTGAATTTGTTTGTCATCATAATGGAAGGAAATCACTTAAGCTTCAAGTTATTTTTCAGGTATCATGAAGAAATCAAAATTAAATTTTTATACTTTTTAATACGAAAGTGGACAGCATCATCATTATTATTAAAAGCCTAAAACTAATACTTAAAATTCTCTGCATACTTCAATTCGTTCTCATATTAATAATCAGGTTTTCCTAAAATGTAAAAAAAACTTTTAACAGTTACTCTCAAGACCCTATAACAATAAACAAGACAGCTGGAGCTGAACATAGTCTTAAAATCAAGGGCTTTAATCATAAGCCTGGGATTTTTATCTTCCCTACGTCAAAAAATCAATCAAAACAAAATTAGGACCACTGATAATAGTTTTTAAGAATTTCCAGTTGACGAAAAATAGAAAGGAGTGAAAAAGTGGAATTAGTGGGCCATTTTGTCATCATTAGCAGTAAGAATACCTATATGCAAAACTCAGACCCGTTTTGACAGGAATATATGCTTGCTTTTTCTAAACACTTTAATACTAATACCGAATGAAAGTGAATCTCGCCCTTCTCTATGAAGTCGTATTATTTTCCTACAGAGGCTTTAGGTAATCATGGAAAATACATAGTAATTATAAAGATAACGTCAAGAATGAACATGATGGTAATTTTTCAATCAAAGTAATTTCAAACCACAGAATAACAAAAACTCAGAATACAAGGACAAATGGTTATTAATAAAAGTAATGTAGGAAAAATAAACTCTGATTTTGATTCTGATTGTTGAAAAATGAGAAAGTTGGCTTTAGCCAACCACAAAAGAAATGAGACAGAAAGGAGTGAATAACAGTGGTGGTAAAAGTCCCCCTTTTTCTTTGCTTTCTCCTTTATTTCAAAGTCCTTGTCATTTCTCTTTATTGTTCAAAGTTCAAAATTTTCTGGTGTCCTGGAGTGAAATCCTTGTCTTCTTAATAAATGCAAAATGAGTATTCAAATCACCAAGGGTTGCTGAATACAAGTATGCCTAAATTCACAGTTGAGAATTGAGGAAGAAATTATTATTATTTGTGTTGGTAGTGGTAGTATTATAGTTTATACAGGTTATTGCAACACATATCTGAGATCGGCCAGAGGAACAAATAATAAAGGAATATTGTTTATGCATATTCATTTTAATAATGTTCCAAGATCTCCACAAGTCAAACTATCTTCATCTCAACAATATCTATGCAATGTGTTTGTAGTTTGTATTATTTACACATCTGTCTACAAGTCTGCACTTTCTTTCTTCGTTTTAGAGAAAAAATCATAAGTTTGAAATCCATTAGGGTCTAAATGATGCATTGAGTTTTAATTTGGTTAAGTCTTGGGTCCTCATCAAAAGGGCTTAAATTCAATAGCCAAAGGTATTAGGTGAGCAAAGTTATTTTTCCATTGATTGATACCTGAATATGTATTCATATCCCATATGATACTGAAAACAACTTTCGGAAACTTAATGAACATTAGATTAAAATCAATATTATTTTCCTTGTGTTGTAATAAAACCCAACGATTTATTTTGCATTTGTTCTTTACATAAATATATTTTTGTTTGATGAGATTATTCAAATCTATTTTAATTTTTGCATCCAGTTGGTATCATTTTCCCCAAATTATTTAGTTTACTGATGAGATGGAATCCTGTTTTCATAAATGTATTCATTTGAATTTACCTTTATACACTTCTTGTTATGAATCTCATCCCTTTGGTTAAAATATACTTATTTCGTCAAAATTGGAGTGAAAGTGGTGATTGAAAATGGCAGAATAGTAGAGAGTAAAATGTAAAACGATACACAGAGTAATAAGGGACCACCATGTACCACCACCATCCACAAAAGTAGAATAGAATCTACCTCAGGCCAAGATCACAGGCAAATAACAAGCAGTCAGGTGCAGCCCTCAATATTCCCACAGTTTCATTCTTCACTTTCCCTTTCTTTCGGCTTCGTCAAATCAAATGCCTGTCAAACTTTCACCTTCCAACTTTCATCTCATTTTCATTCCCATTGTTTACTTTCCCAACCACCACCACCACAACTAGCAAAGGCAATAATACCATTCTTTGCTTACAGCTTAATATTATAAGAAAAATAATAAACCTGTACATACATCTGTTAAATTATACCATTGGGTTTTCAACACATGCGGACAGGTGTACATTATACGTGTTGTTCTAACCAACAGCGTGAAAAATATATGTATCAAGTACTACTTTCTGTTTGGGAGATATTCTTGTAATAATATTAGAACCCAAATATTATTTTTATCTCCTATGGTCTTTCACTCAGAATTTAATTATACTTCTTTCACTCCTTGAACTTACCAAAGTCTAACCTTAACCCAGGTCTGTTCCAGGCCGTTGGAAAATAGATTCACGTTCATTTGCACCACATGGATCCAAATTCAGTGAAAGTATAAATGTTTTTTCTATTATTGGAACAGCACATGTGGAATGTGACATGAAGTGAAAAAAGAATTTCTCCACGTGAGAGATGGATAGTGGTGGTAGTTCAGATTTTGTATTTTTTTGTTATTAACCTACAACGATTTAATACCTACCTCGATCGAATGGACGAAAATAATTTTCTAAAAATAAAGTAGAACTGGTAAAAGCTCTCAATTGGTAGCATAAATATTTAAGGTAGTGGCGGTGGTGGTGATTTGATTATTTGGTAACGGTATGAATCTTGTAATGTAAACGTTCGATTGAGACATGACTCTAGATTCAACTTTGTTTAGTCATACTTCTATATTTATCCCTTTGTCACATATCATCTTAAATAGGCTACCACCCTTCATGATTTAGATTTTGTTTGCGCCGTTTGCATGCACAGATTGAAATGAAATGATGCTGATGATGTGTCGTGTGCACGCGTTTGCATAATTTCAAAGTTTTCATTTCCGGTGCCGTCATCCGTATGTGGAATACTGAAATCTGATAGTTTAAACAAACCGTCGTAGTATTAAATGGAAAAGGTCGACTAAGTCAAATCGAACGAAGATAAAATGCTGTGATATCTCTGTAACAAATATTTTATATTATGAACAAAGAAATGCTTTGAAGCCATACTATTTTAGAGTTAAATCCTAATAGATCCCCTAATATAACTCTTAAGTAGTCGTGGTGTCGATGAATTTAATCTTAGTTTTTGTTCCTAATAATAATTCCTTTTCCAGTTTCAAGGTATAGGCTTATGATACAATCTATTCTCATTTTATATAAATATATGGACTAACTACATATGACCCAGGCATTAGATCAATTTTTTTACTTCAATTTATTTTAAATTAACTCACCCAGTCACACGAACTCTTCTTTATCCTTAATTCTTTGATTTTTTAATACATTAAATTTTAATCTCACTGACTCAATGCTAATTTCCAATTGTTCCCAAAACCGTTTAAACTCTGAAAGAGTAGTTTGTTTTGATGAAATAGTTTGTCTTCAATAAATGCCTATATGGATACATGAATATTTATCTCGCAATGGCCCTCAAGGGTTTATATTTGAGCCACAAGTACCCATACTCATTGTACCTAAAACCCTATTGGTTATGACGTACTAATTTATTTATTCTAATTAGCTTTGAGTATTGTTTTGATTTGTTGCTAAACAAAGCTTGCTTCTAAAAACACAGAGTTTTAAACCATATGAGCACCTTATGCTTTATACATGATTGTTTAACCATTCCAAAACTGTTATACATTTGGTAATTATTCGTAATTTTCAGATTCATTTAGTAAATTTCATCAGTTTGTTTTCTGGTGTAACTTGATGTGGGTCGGGTTGAGAATTCTAATTCGTCGAGAATACCATATTTTAATTTAGAACGTCAGCTGGTGCATAGGGTTTTTTGGACCTTTGGTAAAGCACTGTCGTCATCAAGTAAGATCAACCGCCTGTATTAATATTTTCTCCCCCATAGCAAAAAGCATTGTCGACTCTGACGCTGCCTGTTAACTTGAATTCACGTTCCTGAAAAGATGGAAGATTCACTGAAGCGTTATTCTTGATCCTTGATCTGAACATTCTATGCACTTTGCCACCCTCCTTCCTCTGTCCTCTTTTCTACACCCTCTAGCCCTCGGTTTTTTTCCTCACCCGGTGGTACAAGTACCTTTATCATCACTAGTTTCATCGTCCAAGACTTCTCAAATATTAAAAAATGAATCGATTCTTCTCAACTCCTCAGTAATAACATTCTGGTATGGAGTTGATTCACATTTTTTTCAAAAATCCTGAAATGTGATGCTTTTCATTTCATCTCACCACCAAAAGTGAAGGACAACCCTTTCCTTTTATACTGTAACTAAAATAAAAGTTATTTCACAATTTCTTATGAAACGCCATGCGTAAAACGGTGGTTGAAGACACACCATATTATTCCCTACTTGTATGCTCTAGGGAGTCATTTATGTCAGTATGGTCATGGGCAATGTTAATACTGCTAAAATAATCCGTATTACAACTCATTTACTCATAGACAATTAATTATCATACATGAAATAGTAACTCATTGTGTAGTAAATCTTCACACACTAATTATCTAGTCTGTGATTTCATTTCGAGTATTTAAAGTCCGTAGATGCATATAATCTGTACAAGATTATAGGCAAAATTTTAATTTCATTAGTTGTATAGTTGTTAATGAGATGAGATTGTATCATCCTGATTCGAACAAAGAGAGAGAGACAAATTATTCAAGTGAATTCACACCGAATCTTCTTAACAAGTCTCACGTTCGTTACGTACTTAATAAAATTGATTGGCAAATGCAAAAAAACTGATTCTAATGATGATGTCATCAATGCTATTAATGTCTCAATGTCAGTTATGGACATAATGAATTTTTTTTAAAGAAATTAGCAAAACCCTTGCATAGATGTATTTAATTTAGTTAGTAACCCAGATTTTTTTTGTCAAAATCGAAATAAAAATTTATAATCCCTTCAAAGACCCTATGATTTTCATAAACAGATATGCCAATCAGCCTAAATTAAATATTGTAGTTCAAGTTAATAGCAAAAGATCGCTTCTCTCAATCGAATCTACAATAACTCTCTTTTAAATATTTTCTTGAATACATTGCAAATTCTGGAATCGAAAAAATATCCAAATGCATTTCATAGATATAAAGAATGATGCCGATGAAGTAACTCTTTTGTATATAATGATATTTTATTACACATTGGGTGGAGATAATACATAGAAATTAATTCGTAGAAGCGTGCATAGCTGTGATATTCTTTCATCTGGCAATAATGATGAAAAGGGGGTGTCTCTTAAAAAACGGTCGGAAGAGATTGATCCTTCTTTTATTCCGGGTTTATTGAGCTTGCCCATCAGATAGTCGTTTGGGAAATGAGAACAGACTGCGACCCCGACTTCCGCTGCACCTCACTCATCATCATCATCATCCTCTTATACTCGTCATGTTCATCATCATCATCATCATCATCACTGATCATTTCGAATACTAAGTCCATTTTTTATTGTCCTTGTACCCCTTCTCCTTCCTGTGGCCTTACTCAATTCGCCTATTTATGAGGAAAATGAAACGATACACACGTACGTATCATCTTTGAATCATATGCACTTAAATGCTTATATAATTTGATATTATCACAAAGCCCTTTTGTATCGCATTATTTTGGCTAAAAAGTCAACAAATGGAATAATGCAGTATTTATATGAAAATAATACAGTTCTTCAAAATAACTCTTGAATATCATCATGCTTTTTTGTCTGTATGGTGACAATGGGATTCTAAGGGTGCATAATAATATCACTATCCATGATTCTGATTCTTAAAAAACAAACCAAGCTTCATATCATTATGCATATCCATAACTTACCGTATTTATTTTATACCTCTATCTACTACATTGTACAGTTGGATTTGAACTTGAATAGTTTGTTAGAAAGTCAGTGTCACAGTTTAAGAGCGGATATGGACTTGAAACATTCAGGAAATACGCTCTTGAACATTCTTCACATTTTACTACGGAATAATTTCATACTCAACTTAAAGGAGTGTTTTGTCATCTTCTGTGTGCAAGTATTGTGCGTAAAGATGCATATATTATGTAATATATTGTTGGATGATAATAACAACTGCACGATTGTTACAGTAAGTATAGTGAACCCTATTCAATTTACTTCGGGTTTTTACAAATCTCTTTAGATATACTGTGGAAAAGAGATCATTGACATTGAAATGAAGAGACGGATGGACCTGAACAGAAAGAGAAGGGTCTCTCTAACAAAAGTTATATTATTATTATTTTTATTATGTAGCTTTTGAGCACAAAATGAGTCTTCCTTTTGTCCTTTGCACATCCCTTATCCTCATTTACTTGTTTGTTGCCTATCAAAAGCTAATCATGTGGAAACAATTGTTACATTTGCTTCCCTCCCACTCAACTGATGTGACACTCTGACCTGCCCTTTATACTCACTTACTTATTCAACTTCACCCTATATTCAACAATTCCCTATATACCATTCTCTCTGCTTGAGAATCTTATAAAACGTATGAATTCCCAGCTTCCGCTCCTCTTTACTTTTCTGGGTATACTTAGAAATCGGAATTGAATGTCAAGATTGGTCTCATCTTGTCTCAATATCAAACAATAAAAACTGGACATGTACTTAAAGCTCTTAATTACATTTGGAAATCGATTACTGAGAAATCCCATGCCCCATTTATTCATAGTTGTAAAATTGCTTAACTTAATTAATCAGTTTAAGGGACAAGCTACAAACGGGGTCTAGAATCAAATGAACTCTAAAATGTATACAAAGAACGTATACAAAACAAATGATGTAAATGTACAGTTGGTTGATAATAATGAAGTTGTTAAGGAAAGTTAAGCAATATTTTTGACAAAATATAATTATTAATGTCATTGAATGATACAGTTGTAAATTGCAACGTAATGTGGCACACTTTGATTTTAACCGTGTATGAAATTGATATGGCACCCTAAACAGTATACAATGCAATCAATGGTTGTTCCTTAAGCATTCTTGTAATATTTATCCTTACAATGCTTACCATGCATAGGGTAATGTATTATACACATGAAATTCAATCCTAATAATTTAACCATGACATTGTTGATTCATCTCACAAAAGGAAATTATGGATAAATAGATCGTCCACGTGCCTGCTTGTTGTTCCATTTTTCCAAATATTCTAATAACATAATTTCAGTCCGATACAGATGAGTTGAGACGACTGCATACAAATGTAACGCATTATCGCATCATTGCAATGCAAAATTACAAACTGGAAGAAGTGTGTGACTTTTGGTTGATATTATTAGGGTGGTCCTGCAGGGTCAGTGTGGTAATCGATTATTCCTTTTTAGCCTAATGCAATGCTATAATACTCGCTGCAACATTTAATTTTCATCTCTAATTCATTAAACAAGTGTGAGAAATCAAGAAAATTCACTGCAAGAAATATACAAATCGCTGCAAAAAATATCTTAGTACATAAAATTAGATTTATTCAAAGCATGGAAATACATTTATTTGCATTTATCCACTCCATTTATCATAAAATCTGAATACACCAATCGATAAGAAAAGCCTATCCCTGTCTGACAATCTTTTACTTGGATTTCAAGCATTATTGGTGACAGATCAAAGACCAAATTCTTCTTCCCTTTAACACTTTCCTGTAATAATATCAAAATTTAAGTTCCCCAATCCAAATGGTGATGATAAAGAAGAACAACGCGTAAATAACAAAGCAAAAGGTAATCCAATCATGATGACTGAGTGACTTGAGATCTCCAATACCCAAGACATTCTTAGTTCCTTAGCTATTTTAAGGAGGAACGAAGGAGTTGTATTTCAGTGACAATAATATCTTCCCTAATCTTCTAAGCCTTTTGTTTACTCAAGTGAATAAAACCGGACTATCATGTTCTACTCTCAGAACCGCGTAGAGAGTTCCCTTATAGCATTAAAAACCTTAAAATGTGTTCCGAAGGATATTTCCACGCAAGGATGATACTAGTTTCCAGTATGTAACTAAAAATAAGATGCGTTTAAATCTGTTCTAAGAACATTACAACAACATGTTTATATCGAACTTAAGTTTTCTAGAACTCATACAATATTAGATAGATGAGTCCAAAAAAGAAATTACTTTTAGGGATAGTTAGTACTGTGTCGGTGGCTTGACGGCAGTAGTAGTGTCAGTGTGGGTCGGCATTCTTTAGATAAGGGACTAAAGATAAAGTACAAATAATACAAACAAACTTAAGCTTTAAGAATCTCTATCTGTTTGGAATTGCTTACTTTGAGTATAAGAAAGAGTCCAGAACTTGGAAACTTTTTTCCTTATGGTTATCAAAAGTGAAATCAATAGCTTTTACATTATATAATAGTAATGCACTAGTTGATTAGACGGGTTAGTCAGGTAGGCTCAATGAGAAAGGTAAGATAAGTAGTTTAGCAGCATTATTGTGTGGGATACATACGGTACGACTTTGTAAAAGGGTTTCATCCTCATCAGATTGAAAGTTGAAAGGCCAAGCCAATGTCGGTTTTTACCTCTCTGGTTTTATCTCTCTGTCGGTTTCACATTTGAAATGGCAGAGCTTCTTAAGACGACCTTTGCCTCTAAGAGAGATTAGCACTGGTGGTGGTATCGAATCAAAACTTCTACAACCGAGTACAATCTACTTTTCATCCACCTAAATAAAAGAAACACGAAGAGATGGTTCCAACTTCCGACAAACCCAAGCCTTTTATACGTGTACCCTTCTAATAATGTTATAGTCCTTCTTCATACACTTAAGTGCTCTATCTTATCACTATTTTATGCACTGTAGTACTACTACTACTACTGCTACTCATCCTTCCTTCATCCTTTTAAGTTACAATCCCGTCCATCTGCTAGATCGAAAAGCTTTTTAAGGCTGGTTTTTTGGACTTTAGGGATAAAAATGAATCTTAGGTAAAACAAGGCACTCTCTTTTCTTGAAGACGAAGCCAAAGTTATATCAAAGCGAATTATATCAAAAGCCAATTTTTATTATGATTCTAGTTTATATGTAAAGGGGGACAATATTATTAAAATACACTCGTCTGGTGATACATCTCTTATAACATTTTATAAGAACCCTAGGAGATTTTAGGTTTCTTTTCAATGGAAGCATTATTGTATGTCAAGGTGGATGAATCTTTTTTGAAGATGTTGATATTATTATTGCATTGGTATGGTAGTAAGAGCATGTCACCGAAGCATCTAGTAGTAGTGGGACGTCTACTGCAAACAATTCTGAAGGATTGTAAGGTTCATCACCTTTTGCACTATTACGTTACTTTATAGCATCTTGATACTCTATATATTTCTGGCTTTATGCACATAGTTGCATCTGGTGAATTATTTTCAAGTAAAGTAAAAGTGTACGAGAGTTAGTAGTCGTAAGGAGAGATGAGGATTGAACATTATGGAATGGAGAGAGGCAGGAGCAAGTTCGTTTAGTACAAAAGCAAAAGCTGGTCTTCTTCCAACTTCCAAGTTCCAAAGCTCCAATGTTTCCCGTCTTTCTCATCTTCTCGGTTGGATGAACCCATTCTAACCAGACTTGATGGCTAATCCGCCGTGAAGTTAGAGTAGAAAACTCTTCCATGATGCTACATACACACTGCATTGCCATCATCCCGTTTTGTTACTGAATCTAGCTCCGAAAACCCGATGTTCCAAAGTGATCCGATTGGATGGGAGTATTGCCACATGCTCTAAACTCTCGAGCAGCAGTGTTAGCGTATAGCTTAACAAATAGTACTACTGCTGATGGAAACTGCTAAAACACACTTGTATCATCTTGCATTACCACTACCCATGCAATTATCACTGACAAAGTAGACCAATCCTTCCTTTAAGTTGGGATCCTTACTGTGAAATTGGAATAATTCAGGGATCTATAAGTAGGGCTTTATCAAGGTGAGCACGGTCATGGTATTTGCTTGCATATTAAAAAGTGCAATCTAAAAGTAGTAATCTGTTTGAAGAATGACATAGTAAAAGGTTAATCTTTGGATCGTTCTTATTAAAGAATTCAAGACTGTAGTATGAATTGCTTCAAAAATGTTTGCAAAAAATTTGAGTACTTTAAAGAATTATAAAGGTCTTACAATTTCCAAAAAATTTGCATGAACACTTTGAAAGTAATCATGTTTTCATATTAAAATCCCTACAATCACTTATTACCGTTCCTTGAAACAAACAAAAACAATATGAAATGTAACGACCCATCCAAAATTGAGAAAGGTAAGGTCTTAGACATAGGTAGATAATTTTGCACATATGAATTAGACTCGATCGATCAATACCAGACAGGTGCAATAATGCTTTATTGTGAGAATTGTATCACCTGCATGGCTAGCCACATCGGCAAACATTTTCTCAAAGAAATAAACAAAGTCAAAACAACAAAACTAGAAGCATAAAAAATAACAGTGTATGTGTTGATACTTTTGGTTATACGGCACTCAAGAACCTTTAAAGATAAGCACAAGGATTTTCTTAAAGTTTAAGTAGAGAGGTCAATCTGATCCGATCGCATAAAAAAGATCCCCAGATCCCTACAAATATACATACATATTTATGTACAAGTCGCCAGCCCCATTTTACTTTTACTCTTTTGCTGACCGAAGAGTAGTTGAGAATTGCATTAGGATTTGTCAGATCCGATGAGGCGATGAATAAGAGTGAATCCGTTTTAAAATCTTGGTAATCCGTTGAGAGACCAGAGACCACACATTCCTCTTATTCTTTTCAACTATCCATAAATAAAAAAACTAAAACCTTATTCCCTGCCGTGTTCACCTCTTGTCAGTCTTAATGTACCTTTTCCCCAAGGAACAAAAGATAGCAACGGATCCCCAAAACATTGAAAATCTTTCAACTTTTGCACATTTTTAACCTAGCTCCTAATAATAATATTATATGATCTTTAAACTGTATTACCTGGGTGCTAAAAACCTAACCTAACCCAATCCACTTCCTAAATAAATAATAATAAACCTCTCTCCCTCTTCACAACTCTATTTGCCAACAAGTTCATTTACAATTTACAAGTTTACATTCTGCACTCCATGATCCTATACATATTCCCTTTGTTAAAGATTACTTTTCAATTTTTAAAATCTCTAAGCCCTCTCTAATATATGGAAGTGTAACAGTTAGCCCAAAACTAGTAGCAGTTCCTTTGCTACATACATTATCCCTAGCTGTCCATTCCATGTCTATTCAAAACTTTAACATTGAATTTAAAAAGTACCAGCCCGTCAAATTTTACATTATTGTTAAGATGATGATGCGGTGGTGCGGGTTCAGCTTTAGCTTGGTGTGTGGAGCCAATTCCATTTGATTTTAATACACTGATTATCCATTTACGTCAATATGCGGTACTTCAAAGTTTCATTTTTCAAGCACCTCTCTACCCTCAGTCAAAATAAAATCCTGAGCTAAACAAAAAATGCATTATAATACAATGTAATATTTCCTACCCTGCTGTAGAGGATCCCTTCATACCCACTTTTAAAGTATTGTGTCCCTATGGAATACCATATTGAGTTAAACAATAGAGAGGTTGTGGGACAGTGAAAATTATTTTGATTGTGATTGTAGCTAGAGTCACAATCACAATATCGTATTGTAG
>JAQGBU010000031.1:0-99953 GCA_034698605.1 Isotoma decorata
AAAAATTTGAAAACAATTTGGAAAAAATTTGAAAACAATTTGGAAAAAATTTGAAAACAATTTGGAAAAAATTTGAAAACAATTTGGAAAAAATTTGAATAAAATTTGGACAAAATTAGACACCCTTTTACAACTAGCCAAATCGCATTTCAAATTGCTCGACCTTCAACGACCTTTTTTAAAGTAAAAAGCCCCTATCTAAATTACTTAACTCCAATAGACCTTTGTTTAAAACAATAAACCCCCATTTTAAATTACGGAGATGAAAAAACACTTTTTAATTTTTGTTTCTATGCTTTCCAAAATTTTAATTGTTTTTTGAGCTCTAAAAAGGTGTTCACCGGTGTCTTTAAGCACGGGGATTCTAATGAACTATTTGAAAACAGAATCGGATAAGAAATGAGAGATGAGATGCATAAAACTTTTTACGTAAAAATGTGGGCAAGAATTATATGCATGATAGTGAGTTTTTAAAGTTACTTTAATATTTGTACATGATCAATTATTAGTATTGCTGTGTTAAGCATAACCATTTTTTAAGTGCATTACCCTCAGCTTTACAGGGTGCAATTTTTATTTTTTGAAATTGTTTTCATTGCATTTGTTTAACATGAAGACTCAGGTTTATCTGGTAAATTTGCTAAGCCTAAATTTATACTACTCCAGATTCCAATAATCCATAAACAATATACAGCATAAATGAATTTAAAAACTTATTTAATGGTTCAAAACATAACTGACAGCCAAAATGGTCTATAATCTTGTTTCTAAATAACTGGGGTTGTCTACGGTGGTTTGTCAATGTCAAAATCTACATTATTCAGTCGTGCGTAGCTTAGATATATAAATATTTACTTATGATAAGCCATTTACTTTCACCATAGGAAATTGCTTAGCTGTTATTACAAAATTGCCTCTTTCTGGCCTGCGAAAAAATTACGTATTTTGTATGAATGGGTAGAATTCTATGGCAAGAAGAAAGTTTTCCTTTCAAAAATAGTTTATTGGGTACTCTAGAGCTTTGAGGTGATGGGTAGGGCTTCAAAATCCCTATTTCCTAGTACCTGTGTTAACGTTAAAATATCCAATTAGAGATTGTTCACGTACTACGATACAACGTATCCATATGGTAATCGTTAATAGTACAGTAATATTGCTATAATATATTTTGGTCACATTAATATAGAACAGCTAAATGATAACATTATTTTTTTCCAAGATGCAAAAACTTTCTCTTAAGCTACTGTGAATTTATTCCATTCGTGTAATACTTAACCTTTTCTCGTTTTTAATCCATAACAAATAGTAGCCAAACCAAAATTCCCCGGAAGTTAGTACGGACAGCCGTGCCATTACCCTGAAACATGACATTAGTTTATCATCAAAATCCTAAATTCCGGTCACATTAATTTATCACCAGTGAGCTTATAAGAATTTCCGGAAAGTTATATGAATCTAAAATCGGTTAGCTAGATACCATTTGTACAATACAAGGATAATAATAAGTTATTATAAAAGGCATACCACACTTTGTTAAGGGTGTCAGACGTGAACTCTTTTGATTAAATATACAATTCATGATATAACAACGTCAACCAGTGGGTCTTGTTGTATTTTTATAAGTGCCAACCGTCAAACCTAGTCCCTATCTTATAGTCCATTCAGTTAAACTATAAGTTATAATAAAGAAAAGGATTTGTGAAGACTCCAGACCGCATGTACGTTTATTTCAATCCGGGAACGGATGGGCATTTAGAAACGGGAATGATGAGGGTGAGTGGGTATGAAATTGGGAAAGTATGTTCAGAGTGAAAACCTGACCTGAAATGTTGAATATATAGATGAGTTATGTATAAATAATTCAAGGGAGCTGTTAGACCGAAAAACAGGTTTTGGTCCAATACTAAACGACTATTTTAACTAAAGATAAGTTCCATCGACTCGCTTTACTACGTTTTTTTATTTATAAAAATAGACCGTACACAAAAGCATTAGTTATCCATCCGTTTTTCTTCGAAGGCAATTACTATACTGTGTGTTGGTGGTGGTCTAATATGTAATGATGTGTGTATGAATGTGAATGAAAAAAATAAGAATCCAATGAAAATTCTCAAATAATGAAAATACCTTCTTCGTCATTCGTAATGTGATGCTTGCTCTTAGCTGATTGATTAACTCCCATCGTGTGAATCCAAAATAAGATCTTATCTTATTCTTCAGGTAAATATCTCCCTCTAGTAATTCCAATTACAATGGTATGAGTATGGCACGTCCTTTCTTGTTATGAGTCCAATGTGAACTATCACTTTCCAGAAATACTTGAAGAAAGAATAAAAGAAAAGCTTTATTCCATAAATTCCTTCCAGTAACTTTCTTCCTGTATGGATGTGGTAAAAGAAACGGCGAGGTGTTTGACAACAACAAACTCTTATATTATTATATAAAACGGGAATATACTTTCAGGGACGGTTTCCCCGTTATTACGAGAAGATATGAAAAAGAAGGTAAAGGGTTGACAAATTTTACAAAGTATGAGAATGTCCGTCTTCTTTCTCCAAGCTTATTATTATGGGAGTCATATGCAGTTTGCTGTCAGTAATCTGTAAGCCCATTACACAAAGCGGATCACATCACATCGCCATTTCTTTCATCTTCCTCTACCTTCTCTATCACTCTATTCATTCTTAACCGTCATTTCTACTCACAATCTCACCTCAATTTTCTCGTTAATGGCTTTTTCCCAAGCTGTTTTGCTTTAGTTTTGGTAATCCTTAGCCTTTGCACTATCCAGCTAGCCAAGAGGACTAAGAATAAGCCAAAGGGTTTTATTTTTCTTTCTCCCTCTTAGTGGGTCTGCATTGGGTTTGGATATACTTCAGCTGTTGATCCTGCTCCCCTTCCTTCCCAAAATCACTCTTCACTTTCCCCAGTCATGAATACAAAGAGTGATTTTCCTTCCTTAATTTTTTCTCCCTATAATGGATCATAAAATATGAAATATTGTTAAATAACCGAATTTTCTCATGCATGCATCACATCCTGTTACACTTAATCTGCTCTGGCAACACTAAAGTAATGACATAATCAGAGCATATCGAATCGAGGCGTAACCTCGTAATAGTTTCGCTCTTCTGCACTTGATATTTTATTATAGTAACAAGGTTACTGGCTATTAAAAATGTTCTTTGTTGAAACGGCACAAAATGGGAGGGTTATTTTATGGCTATGCCAGGAGGTAAGGTATCATTCCATGGGTATTGTATTAGAGTTGCTTTTGTTTTGATTTAATATAAATTGGTATTTAATGTTTGATTATCAAAATGCTGACATAAAAATCTTTGTTAGGAGTACACGTAGGAAACAACCAGTTAGAATTTATTTCAAAATGGGAAATTACGTGAAAGTTTGGCTAAATTAAAACACATTTGAATTAACTTTTCAAATTAGAATTAGAATGAAAATGAAGATCCAGGTCAAGTAGTTGCTCGTGCCGTGGGGATATTATACTAAGGTTTAATTTGCTTTGATGAAAAATCCTTTTAACTTTAGTTTTTTGGCTTAGCTTAATACTGCTGAACACAGTGAGTAATTTGTTAATAAGTATTGGTAAAGCAATTACATAATAAAAATAATGAGTAGATGCATCTTGGTCATGTTTCAGAAGTAGAACTAACTATAACTCAGTAATATAATGATGAGTGAGTCTCCTTAAAGAATTGTATAAAATGTTGGAGATTTTGAGCAAACAGAACAGTACGCAGTTCATTAAAAGTCACAGCTAATTTATGGATATTGTTCATCCAAAGTTTTGTGCCTTGCCTAAAATAAGAAACTGGCATTAACCATCATAAAGTTTAAATGAAAAAATATGCGACTGAGCATAGGAATTAATGATTTAAGGAATGACGAGATTATGGTTGAAGAGAATACAAAATTTGTTATACAAGGGAAAGAAGAAGGAATGAGTTTGAGTTACAGAAAGAAAGGAAGGAAGATGCCTGGAAGACAGAAGGAATTTAATTTACAAAGGATTCGTTCGAATAAGTAAGGTTTTCTTCCTTGAGCCTGAATAGACCTTCTTCTTCCCCTTTCTGTTACATTTCATGAATGAATGATCTTGTGGTTTATTGGTTAGGAAAATAAAAGGAGTTATAAGTTAGGTTTGTTGTACGCAATGCAAAAGGTAATCTCAAAGTCACCTCTTCTTGTGAGTTGCGATGCGACTTTATCTCAGTAAATCCTTGTATACATGTCTAAGCATAATTTTCGAAAGCTCAAAGGGTCTTCTCTTACTAGAATCATTATTTCCCTCGAGTTGTACCCTCCTCTTGTAAGCATGAACAATAAGCAATAAGCATTTTAATAAATCAACAAATATTACATCTACAAAGATAACTAAGCCGTTAGTGATTAATGTCTTTAAGGCTTCGTTAGTGGTATGCATGCCTTGTAATATTCTGTTAAATAGTCAAACAAGGCCGTCTTTCTGTTCTCTCTTGATGCATATAATAGTACCATTTCCAATGCTACCTTCTACCATAATAACAGTATAATTTTATATAAAAAGTACCTACTTTACTCGACTAAAAGACTACACTTCATAATGTGGTAGTACAACAATCCATCATTTTAACCATTCATACATACTGTATGAAAAACATATGATTATGAAAGTATTATGAAACTAGTAATATTAAATTATAGTTTTGCATCATGCCGTTTTAATCTTCATGAATAGGGTAATGAGCTTTTGATTGTGCTTGGACGTAGCTTTGTGGCATTCGTTCGTCGTGGTGTGGTGTGGTACTTACATATCTCCAAGGGACAATTATGCTTTCCCTGGCATACGCATTGTTGGCTAACTTTCTATTTTTCATTAAAATTTGCCCTATGCTATAATTGTATCATGTTGATAATGGATGGCGAGTGTTGTCTGTTTTCATTTTCAAATCGCTACTGATGGGCTTTTAGTCCTCGCTTTTTTCATTAAATATTCTATTATCTTGATTTTACTTATTTCGCTAATGGTACTTATTTTTCTACAATTTAGATTGCCTGGGCGTATGTTTATCTTTCCAATTTCCACAAAAATGGAATCTTGTGTGTGGTGCTGCTGCCCAAAGCTACTTGCAGTTACCATACAAAAGATGAATTAGAATCCCAAAGGGAATCTTTCAATTCTATGAAAAAGGTGGGGCTTTATTCCAGGTTGCCTTAACACTTCAATTTAATGTAAAAAATGTTTGAGATCTCACTACATACACACACACGATATTGGTTTGTTTGAATTCGAAGAAGGTACTTATATTTTCCTTTCCCTAACAGAGTACAAAAAATTTTGAGACATCTCTACTTTTTATTTTTTTGCTATAGAAATAACTTTACTTTGAGAAAAGTTTTAGAACGATATAAGATACAATATTAGTCGAATTTATATTTGATAGTTTAGCTTGAATGTAAACTGTCATCTATTTGAGTAAGTTTTACTCAAATGTTAAGTAAATAAATACACCATGTATTTATTTGTTATGAATAGCCAATAATTTTTATAGAAAAATAAAGCAGTTAAGAAAATTCAAAAATCAAATTTTGAAATTGCTTTAAAAATAATTGGACATCATATTAAAGATAACGTTGATCTGATATTGAGCCTATATAGTAAAAAAGAATTGTGTTATACTATTTGTACAAGAAGGTCTGTCGAAGACAAAGTAATCAGTCATCCCTTTTTTCTATCTCATTTTCTCTCGTTCTCATTTTCAATGTGTCCTCTGTGGTCGACAGAGCCATTAGAGAAAAGTACACGATCACACGATTCATCCTTTCAACTACATAGGAAAGCGCAAATCCGATATCTGTCATTCTAACTTCCAGCCACCCCCACTCACAGGTTCCCTTACAATTCCTTCATATTCAGACTATATAAACTCAAAGCCAGCCTTGTCCTTTATTTCTCCTACAGATTCTCCATGCATACAAAAAAACTCCGTTTTTAAAACTGGAAATCTATACCCATTCTAATATTTCCTTTATAACATCACATCTATCGAAACCGAAATTCCATCTTTCAAAGTCCAAAGGTCGACAATAATATAGCATTTTCAGTTGTTATATATGCTACGCCCACACTACTACCTGATCCCCTAATTAGTACTAATGCCTTCGATTAGTTAATGTCTCCTTGTTTTATCTTATCAAAGGAAACGCTGGCTCCTACCCGTCTCATACTTTTGACTTTGTCGATTTCTACCCTTTATTAGAATTCAACGCCAATTTTATTCAATATTATAGCCTATTCTGTATGCATTACCTATGTCCCATGAACATGCAAAACAAATATTTGTAAGCATAGTAATAACATCAGGGGAACTTTGCTCTTGTTATTTTGAAAGGGTAAAGCTTTGTTCAGACGGCTACCATACTTTAAGAACGTAAAAAGTCGATTCGGCAGGACAAGTTACAAAGGTAGGAAGAAAAGGGTTGAAAAATTGCTTCAGAATGCCCATAAGTTAAAGCTGAGCCCTTATAGCTGAGTGGTTAGGACATCGGCCTAGAATCTAAAAAGCACCAGGTTCGATACCTGCCCAAGTTACTTGTAAGCTCATCTTCAGTTAAACCATGTGTGGCTCGGTGTGCGCCTGCGTACACAGTCTGCCCGTCACTTAGGTTCACCGTTTACCAGGTAGACCGAGCGACCAGAACGGCAAAGGTGCCCATTTTAAGACCTGAGAGAAAATGCCCGTCACCCGCACGGGGCCCTCTTAGCAATGACCTATCTCTTAAATAGAAGTAACCGCTTTGGATCCCTGGTCTACTATGTACCAAAAAGCCCTGACAATAATCTGAACTTATAAAATGTAGAAGAGCACCGGAAGAACCATGAAAGCTGAAAGAAAGCAATTTACAGAAATACGGTGGTTATCCTGTATTTTACTTCACTAGCAACACAACTAGTGACTTGCCAGTCAGCAGCTATTTTCTCTGGGGGCAAAGAGTCTCTTCTGCTGAGAAACGAATAAAACAAGTTTCTTTAGACTTTAAGAGTTCCGTCGTCTTGTCGTATTCGTCTCCATTCTCCATTCTCTCAGAGGATCACTCACGAGATTCACAGGAGCTTGGTTCTAGGGATATCGGATAAATAAAAAAATGTATGTATACATGCAAAGATATGTACGTGTGTGTGTTTGTGTGTATGTGTGATGTGATGATGAAAGTAGTGTTGTATTTGCTCAATAAATGTGTTATATGAGTACATTAAACTGAATAAACTAATACAATGACCTACTGTCTGAGCGATAGATAGGACTTTATGTCATCCATAGATCTTCATCTTATACTAAAGATAAGTTATTTAAGAACAAGAACTTGTTTATTTACAACAACAAGAATATTCATCCCAACGATTTCAATACAGCTTTATGTAGCAGACAATATAAAAATGGCTCATGGAAAAAATAGATACTAGAAACAACTTGAGAAGTGTTTCATCGAGGGATATTAGTAGAGCAATTAAGTAAGAGGTGAAGTTGGTATTGGTATAGAATTTGGGAAAGTGTACAACTCCATTATTGTGACTTAGTTTTGGAAAAGGCGAGAGATTGAAAGGTGAAGTTGGGAAAAGTCGTCTTCTGTCATTTTGTTGAATTTACCAAACACTCTCTTTACTGCTGACCAATGTAATTTTTCTATCCGTGTGTCCCAATCCTATTTCATTCCACTGGATTTAATTTAAACTTGTACGATTGACAGACCTTTTTGCTAAAACAACTTTTTACATTTTTCTACTGAATGATTCACTTAGTAGACTTCCTCTCTTTTTAGGGAAAATTGAAAGCTTTTTCACCCAGATACAGAAAGTACTTGACGTGGCTCACACTTTAATTTATATTGCTCTTCTTTTGAAGGGTTACATTTTTTAATTTTAATGCATCAGTGGCTAGACTAGACTAGACTAGACATTTTGTACAAATGAAAGTAGCAAAAAAAGTGCTGAATGTCTAAAGAATTGGAAGACTGTTGCATGCTAGTTGCTTCCATGAGAAAAATTTAGGATGAAGGCATCATGGGGCAAAGGGAGACATACAAATCTTTACGTCTATCTATCTAAATCCCATTCTTTTCTGGGTTTTCTACGACAAAGTCATAAGTAAGAGAGGTGCTGGAGAAAACAAGACGAAAGAATATAGAATTTATGGATGAAAGATTTAGTTACTTTATGAGGAAGAGCAGCAATAATAATAATGTCTTATGAGATGCCATGAAATTAAGGGAAGAGATGTAGAGAGCCCAATATCAATTAAGGTATGACAAAATTAGAAAAAAAATCCAGGCAATCATGAGATTTCTCATAAAAGTTCCTGGCTACTCAAAGCAATAATATTACTAATAACCAAGTCTCATTTCCTTTGTAGCTTTATGTAAGCCCTTATTTCCAAACTAATTTGGAACGTCCCTCTAAATACGCTAAATCAGGGTCAGTATTTCCAATTTCTATCATTATTAGCTATTTCTCTGCTACAATCTACAAGTACTTGATTTGTTGTCCTTTATCCTCCTAAAAGTCTAAAAAACAACTTATACATATACTGTACTACACAATTGAAAGAGTTAAAATGTTAAAACATTAGTCGTAAAGGATGAAGCAAGTTCAAATTGAAAATAAATAGAAGAATTTTATACTTTGTATTTTCTCCCTAAGGTACGAAACAACTCAAGAAGAGTTTTTCAAGATTGTGAGAAAGGAAATGAGAGATAAAGTTTCTTGGAAAAGTTTGACTCAAAGGGTACCAGTTCCTAATGCAATGTACATATAATAGAGTTAAACTTAAGGACCTACCTTATACTTCCTCGTACACGGAACAAAGTGGTTAACTGTCGTAAGTGAGGGAGTAGGATCGAGTACCTTATTACCAACTTGGTTGAGAAGAAAGTTGATAATAAACAGAACAACGTGTGAGGGCTATGTGAGAACAATCATTCAGAAGGAACTCTTCTGCACGACTTGCTGGCACAAACGAAGAAAATACACTAGAATTCATGAGGAAATGAAATGAAGAGAAAACATCTTCAGTCAGTCTTTCACTTCTCACAAGCAGTAGTGGTAGCAGTGGTGGACTCAGTAGTCCTACTTTCCCCTCAACATTCACTTTTCTCCCTTGCTTTTCCCTACTCTCTCGCTTTCACTCACTCTGATATCTATAAATGCACACAACACAATATTACCTGAGCGAGTATCCAAGTCACTCTCTCATAAGTGTTATGCTGTTAGTTCGACAGTACTGTTTGTGCCATGGTACAAAATTGGACAGTGGTAGTAGTGGTTGGTCTTATTTAGTTTTGTCTTTTTTTTCTTCAGCTTTACCCCTCTATATATGTATGTAATGGTAAAGTGTAAGGTAATCACAATCACCCATCTGTACATTCAGTTATATCTATCATCCAAAAGATAGCCAAGCTTAGCCAAGGCAGGTCAGAGTGACAGAGTGAATACCAGAAGCGGTTGAATAGTAGAAAGCAGAAATGTGAAAGTGCCAGAGTAGAAAGTAAATGCAATGCAATGGTAAAATGTTTCTATCCACTTTCTTTTGATATTCCTACATGGATTTTGATATACATTATTTCTCAAAGCCAAAAGAGATGGATTGGTACTAGTGGTGGTGGTGGTAGTGGTTCTTTTCGTGGATCGCGCACACTCTTCTTCTTCAAACTACCTTTTTTCCACTGTTGAACTCAAACTTAATACTTTCACTGAGTAGTGGCTTTGGGTTAAGTCACATAATATTATGAATTCTTGTATTCTTCTGTCTTCTCACCTGAATGGATACGTGGTGTCTTTTTTACTTTTTCACGCACACATAAACACACATACAAACATGCTTTGATACACTCATCCCATTAGCTTATATGTTTCTCATAAGTTTCTGAATAGATGGACGTTAAACCCAAAATATAACCAGTATAGGGCTTTTAAATGAATTTTATAATATATGAAACTCCGGACTGGAGTTTGTAGTAATGATGGAAATTACATTTGAGTAGCTTCTAGGTTTAGAGCCCCCATGGAGTTAATTTTTTAAAGCAATATTAGAAAAGGAGTTATTTCAGGGGCGAATTATCCTGAAGGAACAATTGCTTCAAAAGGTAATTGTTCATCAATATGCATGAGAATTAAAGCTCTACTTGGGTTAATTGGTTGCTACAAAATTGTCTACATACATGTCTTTTATATTGGGTCAATTAATTCTTTTGAAATAAAGGTTCAGGGACACTGAAAAATTTTGTGTAAAAGTGTAAACACACATTTTACAAGTTATTCTGAGGGGGTTTATTTCTTCAAACATTGGGGTTTGGGAAGTTATTTAGGAAATGTGGGCTACAAAGTGTTCTCAAACAAAAACAAAGTACCTAGTTTCACTCAATATACATATTTTTTCGATCAGACTCGTGTCACTCGTGATAACTTTACAATTTGAGAAAAATATATGTCATTCAATTCCAAGGTAAACCAGAAAACTTAGAAAATACGTTAAACAATTTCTTACGCTACTGCTGACTGCAGTAAAACGTAAGAACTAATACCTGAGGCTACAGAAGTTTCTGTTCCTTCTTCGTATCATTATTTAATGCTTATTCTCTTCCTCACCCACCTTATTTCTTCAGGCTATATCTTCAAGAGCAGAGAGAAATTCCTCTCAATAAATGGAAGAGTACTTTTCATCTGATGCCAAAATCTACGACGCTTTGGTCTCTGCCTTTTGATCTGAATTTCATATAGTCTATGAAGAGCTGAGTTGCTGATGGAACAAAGTATAATAGAAATTGTAGAAAGCCATAAGGCAGAAGCGTGGGCAGAAATACACAAAAATGGACATTAACGACTTACAATAAAATCTACTAAGCTAAGAATTGCGTGAAACCAAATGCAGCCTTTTTTACCAGCATGTCATAAGGAATGCTTCAAATAGTCAGGAAACCAAAGATCAAGGGCAGCGGATTATCTTGTTTTCATATAAAAGTTTACTTTTCTATTCACCTACATCGTATTATTCTATCAGTGACATGTACGACTTTTACAACTTTTGAACAGTATATAGTTCTGTGTTTTGAACTCAGTACTCCACAGGAATGTGCTATTCAGCAGTAGTCAATATTGTAGAATTCCGAGGTGCATCACATCACATCGTGTATTTACGTTTTAGGTCTAAATTCCCATCCATATGGTCCATTTTACAAATTCCATAACGTTTCTGCCCGAGATCGCCGATGGCCTTTGTAAGTGTGAAAACCGGAAATAAAATATTTTATCCCGGATTTTCCACAGAAGGGTGTATCTGTTTTATCAAACCTCAAACGAAATCCTCCATTGTAATTATTTACTGATGACTTCCCAAGGCTTCCTAAATTCCCTAGTTTAGTTTAATATCCTTATTATTATTATTTTATTACAAAGGACCTATACGCTATATAAAATTGCAAAATTTTACAACTACCTAAATTCCTGATCGAGGATGCGAGTGGGTGTACTTTTAGTTGTTCACGAAGCTTAAAAACGTGTTCTTTTCCACCCTTGAATTCAATGTGAATTCCTATGAACTTACGCAGTCACTTCCCACACTGGTATTTATTACCAAGCAAGGTGAAAGCCACAGAATGCAGACCACAGTGTCCGGAAAGCCAAAATAACTGAAACGGTTTTTCTTCAGTAGCAATGGAAATAATGTTGTAAGCCATAAAACATTCTACTACTTCAGAGAATATAATATATTTATATTATATTGAATGTTTTCTCTCAAATATTATTAGTAGTAAAAGTAAAATACCTCGAAGACTTTGAATTAAAGCTAGTATATCAACATTAAGTTGTGAAGGTAAATACAGCATAACACATGATATTACATAACATTACAATCTTACATACTTATACACTCTTTGCGGTTGCTGGTTTCTTTCTCTAGTCGTAACTTTATGCTAAGCTAAGGCATTCCTTTGTTAACTTACGGTGGCATTTTCTATTCCATTGCTAGTACTTTTAGACTAATGCTTTACACCCCAATACAAAACTGCTAAAGTACACTGTGTCAATATTTGAGGACTCTCTCCTGGAAAAGGTCAAGGAGTGCAATGCAGTGTGAAGATGATGAGGGATGAAAGAAAGGAAACTTATGAGAGGGAGGATGGCTTCGGCTTGATGGTGACAGCAATGAAAGTATTATATCACTCTAGTAGTGTGGCTGTCTTTTTCTTGAAAGAATTGTCCATGTATGAAAACTCTTGATGTTCAAGGAGAAACTTTTCTCCGATGTTTATGCATGAGTGTGTTCAGGTTGAAATGCTGGAGGTAACTCCCCACACATTTTATAATACTTCAGTCTTGAATTTCGATATTTAAAAAAAAAAAAAAAGGCAACTACATTCATAGCAAACTAAATTGTAGTAATATTAAATGAATAGTATAGAAGAAGTCACGTAGACGATTATTTACATTCACATACTTTATAATGAAGGAAGGGGTAATTTTGAGCCCTGTAATACTATTGGAAATTCACCGTTTTTCCTGGTATAATAGTTCCCTTTAGTAGCACCCCATTGTTATTACAAGGTATAGAAATTAGATTCTCGGATTTCCCCCCCCCCCTCGGATTTATTGACCATGGAGAATTAATGATACTGAATGTAACTCGTTATTGTACCAAACCTTCAAAAAGGGTGGGGCTCTATTCGGGGGGGGGGGACTTATAGTTTCAAAGCAAAAATCAAAAAACATTTCATTTAAAAAACCAACAATTTGTTTCGTCAAAATCCAAAATTTCTTACAATTTTAGATGTGAAACCTTAAAAGTTGGTTTTAAACTAGATCCAGACTCTTTGGTGTGTTTTTTTTCTGTTACCATTTTTTTCAAATTATTTTTTTGTGTTCTACACTAAACTATATTTTTATTTTTTGGATGGGGCTATATTCCGATGGGGGGAGGGGTGAAGTGTGGGTTATTTTCAAACCAGTCACCAGACCTGCGGAGTTATTTAGGGGGGCTTTAATGCAGGGGCAGGGGGTTCTAAATCGAGTTTTTCGTTATGCTAATATTTTTCTAACAGCGAATGAATTGAAGATATGCCATCTGCGTAAACAGAAAAAACAATAAAGGGAATCAAGATCATAATTGGGGTTATGCATGTTTTTATTTCATTTTACCTTACTAAGTTGCTAACATATCCTAAAAAAGAAATATTCAAATTTGTACATCAAACATGGAAAATTTCAATTCTGGAAGCTAAAACATTACCAATTGAAATACTAATTGACCCTCTGCCCTGCTTGAATAGGGGGTGTATTACATTATTGGGGTGTATTACATTATTGGGGTGTATTACATTATTGGGGTGTATTACATTATTATAAAGAGTTACATTTAATCCTTTGTTTCAAAATCCTATTCATTTAATTTCATGGTTGTTTACTTTTCTTGCCTTTAATTGATCACCCGTATTCTTCGTTGGTCCCTGAATCTCGAGGTCTTTCTAAATCCTGTCTCTCTTTTTCCGTTCTTGATTTACCTAGAATCATGAAGGAGATCGTGTTGAGAAGCAAAAAGAGAGATTTTCTCAAATACAAATAAAAAAGAAATACTCAAAATCTCACGTTGCAGGATTCGAATACTGAGGTCGAACAGTGAGATGTGAAGACACACCGAAACAAGTGATTGAGCGAGAGAACGGCTGTACATAATACACTTATTGTATAAACTGAACCTTGCACATCTCATCTAGCCACTTCATCACGATCCAACTCGTCAAAAGGATTATCAGATAAATGGGAACATCATGACGAAACTAAAGAGTCAACAGGTACTCTCATTATTCCGTTTGTTACGTTATCTGCAATCCTATTTTTCTATCTACTTGCTGGCTGGCTATTTATCTAATATGAAGCCACTTTAATCTTTTTGTACTAACGCTTACTCAGAATTGAGGTTGAAAAGCTTTAAGAAGAAAAAAATAATAATTATAACCTATCAATACGTAATGTCAGAAAATATTTCCTTGTTTAAATGGCCCCCACCCCCTCCCAGAACGGTTTGAAAGGTTTGAAAACATTTAAGGAAATCAATGTCTATGGTATTTTAAAATAACAACTTATCAAAAGTTGAAAACATACACCGTAAACCCTGATTTAGAACCCCACTAATGATAATCCCCTCTAAATGACACCCCATTGCTGGAGACTTGTTTCATGACATAAATTCCCTCGGAATATCGGGCACCTATGTAATGGACCCAACCAACTATTGAAAAGTCCGACCAAAAATAATGAAAATGAAATTATTGAACTATCAACCGAATGATAAAAACCCAACCGTTATTAATGAAAATTTAAACCAGAAGACATTCAATTGATTAACGTCAAGTCAACTTTCATGTTCATGTAATTTCGTTTGGATTTTTCATTAATTGGTTGAGCCCTTTATACACAAGTCTTGCGATGTAGTCCCATGGTTCTATAAAAACTAGAATGTTCTAAAATGGAAAAAATGTTGGACATAAAAATGTTGTTGGAATCAAGTTTGGATTTCTTAGATAAACTTTGCGTAAATTTGTTTCAATTTGGTAAGAATTAAGAATTTGGTAAGATTACTCTGTAGGGAGACCTGCTTATAGAGTAATCGAGGTGAGAAACTTCCACGTGTTTGCTCCAGTAGGTCGTTCCGTGGACAGATCCAGGACTAATTTTTAGATTCAATATTGAATCCCTCAATTAACTAATTTTGCCGTATGCGAATGCATTTTGAATGTAATAAACCATAAATGTGATCAAAATTACGATAAAATTATCAAAGTGGAATTGAAATTTAACAGCTGTTAAATTTCAATTCCATTTTAGTGTCTAAAATTTTCAACACCATCCGTAAGACACTACATCTTACGATCTTTTTAAAGTAGTCCTTGGTTTGAATTTTTTTTCGCCAAGCAACGTAAATTCTGCAATAACTTTCCTTGGCATCTGGGCAAGTAACTTCCAGGTTTTTCGAGTTTTTTTTTCTTTGATACTGTTAATTGGACTGAAAAAGGTTGTATTGGCGTCTAAAAGTACGCAAGCCGCACAAACAAAGAAGATAAACAATAAAAAAAAACCCCCTCAAATATGTTTAAATTGTTTTTGAAATGAAGAAAATAATGCACTTAAAAAATTCTATTGCAGGGGCTGTGGTGGGATGGAAACATTTTTAGTCTCCTTAGTCTATATAGAGAAAATCATGTGTGTTTTTATTATTTTAAGGTAATTGTAAATTGATCTTTCAATTTCATTTCAGGTTGGGTTGGAAACTTTTTAAAACCCCATAGGCTGAAAAATACTTATTTTAAGATGAGGAATTCGTAAGAAAGAAATTTATCTGAGGCATGTATGTTTCAGAATTTTGAGATCTGTTGTTGTTAGCTAGTCTACCTCCCTAGCCCTTTTAATTAAAAAAATGCGCAGCGCGATATTATCGGGTGCTTTGTAATTAATTGGAATTCTAATTAAAAAACAGAACATATCATCGGGTCATATCATAGAAGTTGATTGCAATAATAATTAAGAATGACAAAAGTTTCATGGCTATTTTTCCTCAAAACCACAACAATATCGATGCCTCGCTTTTGAGCTTAACATTGGCAGTGATGTATCATCTTCTTGTAAAAATACCAGCGTTGTTTTACTTGAATTACACCAGTCCGACGTAAAATACGGTTACACAATCTCTAAAAGTCCTGTAGTTAATATGCGAGCTAAAAAATCCATTTCCTACTACCATAAAAATTGTAATTATTAAACCAATAAATAAACTGTTGCAACTAGTAGTTCCAATATAAGACTCTGATAAGAATTTATGATGTTGACTAAGAAGTATTCTCAACAAAGTATAGAATCGAGTGGACAGTTTGTATTCTTGCCATCAGAGCTACTTAAGGTACAGGGAAAGGCATGTGTCAACTTTGTTATTAGAAATATCGATCAAAAAAATATTAGGCAAATAGATGCAGAGGTACAGGATAGAAATCAAGTAGAAATTGGATTATTACTATTTTATTATGGTCTTGTCTATCCGATCCGGACCGAACCATTTTCATTTATGCATAATTTATCTACTTTTCATGTTTTGTGACAGAAGTAAGTAGATTTTTGTTTCCCTCCACTTCATCCCACACAGAAAATGGTATCCTGCATATAGTAGTACTTAAGCAATATTTCCTGTCACAATCATTAAGTATCGTCAGATACTTATCGTGTACGTTCGTCTGCCTGGTGTCCGACGTCCGGTTTTTATTTTAAGGCTTTTATTTTTCAAGTTCTGTTTCCCATATGGAATAATGGGATTGACAGTAAGGTTAAATTCGAAAATGGGCCAAATTGGCCACACCCCTTGGGCTCCACCCTTTATAATTTTGTAGTAATACTAGGGGAAACTTTCCATGGAACTCTATAGTTCGCACTGTTTTAAAATTTCGATTCATTTTTCTTCTGCTCCCAACGATACTTTTTGATATCCATTTGCCATGGTTGATGGAGTCTGGTACCGATATAATGGAACAGAAATATGTCCTTCCTGATGCTGCTATCAAAACTGACATCCCATTTTTACATTCCCAGCCGAGACCAATTATGAATTTCTTCGCAGAATGCAGAATCCTGGCAGTAGCGCAGAGGCTGGACCGTTTCGTATGTAACTCATTTAAAGTTATACCAAAATTTAGAATCTACTTTATGAATTGGCATGATAATTAGACACCTTATCAATTAAACTCCTACTAGTTTGGAAGGGGTAACCAATCCATTAAAATACCTAGTTACTACTCGGTGATTTCATTTCACTCTTGAAACAGAAAACCTGCCTTTCACTTTGTTGTATTCTACCTCAACTACCTGATACGAACCAAAGCAAACTCAACCTAGTTAGATGTGAAAAGAAGGATTTTGCAGCTTTGCTTTTTTGAATTTTCCATGTACTTGAACAGCATCAAACTTCAGACTTGATGTTTTTAGATGCGACACATATACTGTATCTTTAAACTGTAAAATCAAGGGTATTTCCGGAGGAATTGGGGGGGGGGTCAGTATGAGTAGCGTAGTGAGTTAGTTCAGTAACGAACCTGAACCCTACTTTTATAAATCATCAAATAAGACTTGTGTTCGAATTGCATCATTATGTAATGATAGCGATAATCTATACTATTATTATTATTTTAGCACTAAAACGCACAAGTTCTGTAGATATGAGTACTTGAGATAACTTTGCATCAGTCTCGTGTCCTTTCGCCGACAGCCAATTCACTACCTTTAGAACAAAAAAGGGCTATTTGTACTTGAAAACCATTGAACGGTAAGGCATTTTTTCATCTAAGTTGCAATGTTCTGGATTCGAAGACAATCGATTTGATTCGACCTCAGATGTTAGATTCCGGGCCTGAAATCCCCAGGACATTAGATCACATGGAATTTAGATCCCCTGGGCAATAGAATAGATCCATACTAACTGTATTGCCCATTCTATTATCGTATTGCATCCTGGATGCAAATCGGCTGGATTAAAGTATAACAGTATGAAGGACCCATTTTCCTTAGAGCTTAGCTAAAATAACAGTTTAATAATCCAAGAAGGTAAAACAAATAGTTTTATTAATGATGTCCTGCTTGCATAAGTTGGGAATGCGAATGGGCTGTTAAGTCCCCAGGTGGAAATTCACTGGTATTTTAGATACCCGGGTACATTTTTCGTTCACACTAAACAAATTTTCATTCCTGCGTGATATCTTTATCTCATTTTTAAGTTTCCGTGAATCGAATGAGTAACTTGGTGAATGAATTGATCCCCTATTTTATTTATAACATTATCTTATGGGTAGGCATACGGGGTTAATATGACGTAGAAGTAAGGTGTAGTAGGTAATTTTAGGTAAGAAAGAGGATACAATATGTAATAAACCATTGTAAACAGCGCAGTGTACCGAAGTAGCGAAGCGAGCGACCCATAGGTGACCTTTTGAAGTCAATTTATGAAAACCCTGATTTTGAAGAGGGTCCCTTCAACGGCCATCGGCTCTTGACAATTACAAGGTATTCTCCGTTGGGACCTATGGACCCATATTTGAAAACAGATCCTAATAAGCCAATCCTGTGACCCATTTATGAAGTAAACTTTCCCTTTCATGTTAAAAACCCTCATGTGAAAATAGAATTTCAAAAGGTTGATTTTGTGGAACATTAGATCGTTGACAGACAGACGGATGACACCTCTATTAACATAAAGTTGCCTGCGCCGACAACGCCCCGGTTTCTGATAATCGTCCCAGTTTTTGTTTGAAGTTTTCAAACGATACTGACTTCAAAAATACTAAAGATAAGAGCTAGACCTTTTATTCAAGCATTATTACAGCTATTACTTTTAGTATATACACATTCACATATATGCTATTAAAGGCATATCAACTTTACTAAACATTTTAAATCAATGTTGTCCACGCCATGCTCTACAATGCCTTTTAAATCCATGTGTATCAATCCTGAAAATGTAAAACCATATCGTATTTCCTATTTAAAACCCTATAGGCGATAAATTTATCCGAACCTCTGAAAAGGACGAAAATGGAGGGATGGCTATTTATTATTTCAATTCATAATTTCCTCAGGTCAGTGCATGATTTCAAGAAAAGCAATTTTCCACCCCTACACCAGCTACGGGGTAGTAGTGGGGAGTCAATCTAGCAGAGTGGGTTTTAAAATGTACAATAAGGTACGGTATTTATATTTACAGGGGTTGCTGCTAAAATGCCCCAGGGTTTTCTTCGTGGTCGGTTGTCACCCGAATAATGGTCCTTGTAAGACTATAGTGAGGACCGCATCCAGAAAACAACCCGGAGGAGGTCCCCCCTCGATGACTTCGGGGGGGGGGTTCGACCCTTAAAATCCTAATGAAGATACGGCCCTGACTACAGTTACATACAATAACACATAACATTAAGAGACTTAAAATTAAGAAGTTCTGAAAAATTGGGAAGTCTATCACATGCAATATCAGAAGTAATCACAACTACAACACAGCTATCGAAGACAAAGAGATACGAGGGGAGCAATGAGACTAAACAAAACATCTGAGTCAGCCGCTATTTTTAAAAAATTTCCATGCTTAACTTGAACAGCGAGCACGTTGTTCATTTTCCTAATAAAATTCGCTATTAAAACTATTTTTGACTTAAAAAACATATTTTTATCAATTTAAAAAAATAATTTAAACTTATTTTGTGGTGATTTTTAGTGTGCAGTGGAGTGAGGTGAGTGAATTTAAGTATATTTCATTGTATATAATCTAATGAGGGCTGTCCAAGGTTGAAGGTTCATGGAATGTTGAATGTGCTGCATACTGTGTTGATGTGTTGCTCGGACAAATGTGAAAAAGGGGAAGGGTACGGCCGTGAGGGCAGCTGGGGACGAGAGATCTTTAAGTTTATTTTATTTATATTTCAAGTTTCAGGTTAAACTGTCAGCCCTGCGACCTTCAACCTGAGAAGGAAAACTACCGGGAAAAATTCTAATATTCATTTTAGTTAACGATGCAGAACGACGATGTAAGCTAAATTAAATTGTATTATTGTAATAGTTCGTAATATCTCATTTCCCTTAGTCTACTATAAGTAGCTGAGTGTGTAAGGATTTTAGATGTATTGTTAAATATTGGTGTTGTTTTAATTTCAGATTGTTTGGGGCATCATCAACAAGTCCTTCTGTTCGTTTAAAGTCAAGTAGGTTTTAATGCTTGTGTGATTATAAAATTATAAGATTTGCTTGGAAGTATTGATTTTGAATGCTTAATGTGTGGGATTTAATGTTGTTGGATGTTGTCGTCATGAAGTTGGAGTTTTGATTATAAATTCATATTACATATTAGGATTGTAATATTATGTTGAAAATTTATTCGAAAGCTGTTTGCAGCGGTTTTTAAGCTATGCTATACGTTTGTTCAAATAGTTTACTCTGTTCACTGTTGTTGTTAATAATATAAATCAAATTACGAAACGGTTGTTGAAAGCATTATTGCATGATAACAACGATATGTTATTACTTTTATTTCAGCACAAAAACACACAAGTTCTGTAGAAATGAGTACAACTTGACAGGACTGTGTAGCAGAGTTTCGTGTCCTTTAGCAAACAGCCAGTATGCTACCGTTAGAGAGGAAAAGGGCGTTTGCTACTTGTATTTGAAAACTATTGAACGGTAAGGTTTTTTTTCAATTTTCATTCTCTCTCTATTTTTATTCGCTGGTCGGGGATGTATCATATAACTATAATTAATTACTTTTATTTTAGGGCTGCATTTCCCAATAAGATGTGGGAGAAGGTTAGACTATCACGAAACTTTGAGAAAGCTATGTTGCAAATCAACGAAAATCTTGTGTTTTGGCCAAACTACGTGCGTCAAAAATGTAAGCAGCGTTTGCTTAAAATAACTCAATATCTCATTCGAATGAGAAAGTTGCGGCTGAAGAGCACGTAAGTTGATAGTATTTAACAGAAATCCACCACCTACGCTACTTGATTTTTAATTAGTGTTCGATTACAAATACATCATGAACTATATTGTTTGCATAATTTTTAGAAAAAAGATTGTTCCAATACAACGGAAAATTGAGCGGAGAGAACGTCGTCGAGAACAAAAGGCCCTTGTTGCTGCACGCATCGACAATGTTATTGAACAGAATTTGTTGGATCGACTTCAGCAAGGAGTTGTAAGTTTTTCGCCTGAGTTTAATTGTATAATATAGTCAGCAAGCCACGGTGCCTCTGAAGGGTACTGGAAGTTGAATTTACTTGGTTTATGTCAAATTTGAACAGCCCTTAGAGGTAAGTTCTAAGTTGAGAAAGACAAGTTGGTTTTATGGAGACCTCTGAAAAGGGCAAGCCTGGATAGGGCTTTTTTCCATGGTTGGGGACAAATTTTGAGTGTGGAAAAATTCTTTGTAGCAATTCGGTTTTAATTTTGGCTAAACATTAGTATTAGCAATTTTTTATCTGACATATAAGCATGTTGTAGTTTCCCTGAGCGAAAGGTGGAATTAAACAACACAGGAGACTAGTTCACAGCAAATAAGCTGAAACCACAGTTCTCAGAAAATCGCTTTTACTATATTAACTAAAACACATTTTGGCGTTTCATTTTGATTCCATAATATTTAAAACATGCATTGATGCGTTTATAAACAAACACTGAAAATTGTTCTTTGGCCATCAAAATGGGTGTGAAATAAAATTCACGGATTGTCGGATATACGTCTTACATTGTTTTTTATGATTTTTTAGTATGGTGAAATCTACAACTTCCCTAAATTAGCATTCGACAAGGCCCTGGAAGACGAACTAGAAAGTGATGAGGAAGATGTAGATAATGAAGAAGAAAAGGTAATTTTTTATTCCACTGTTACATTGTTTTGAATATCAATCACCTGATGTTTACCTTACCTGTTTCAAAGTTGCGTTATTATTGCGTGACCTAATGCAGACTATTTTGATTAATTTATTTTCGTTAAACTACATCCGATTGCATAATTTGTGTTACAGGATGAAGACATTGACCAGGAAGTTGAACAGGAACTCGAAAGAGAAATGGAAGACGAAGAAGATGAAAATCTTGACCGAGTATTTATTCCAGCTGATGAATTCGAAGAGAGCGATGCATCTGACATTGAGGTAAGACGTTTTCTTATAAAGGCAATTAATTTTAACAACTGTAATGCATTTCTATTTCGATTCGATTCGAGCATATCGAAAAATATTACTCATGGTGGTTATCAATTCAGTATTCAATTACGACGAACTAATTAACCCCTATGCCTAGCCTATGCCCTATGTGTTTAGTATTCGAGAACCATTTGGTAAAACATGACTGGAATTATGAACAGTTAAAACTATCTGTGTTAATTCAGTATGAAATATGAATTGATGTTTGATGTTAGATAGTATGTCCAGGCATATATTTCGGTTGGCGTTTGTTTTCTATATTTCGACACTACACACGACGCTAAATTTTCGACATTCAACGCAGTTATGATAAATAAATTTTTTTTTACTTACGGTCATGCCGTATTTGTGGAGTAATCGAGAGGGCCATAATTTTAAGTTGGTTTACTATATTGAATTTAATTAATTTTTAAGGACATGGATGAGGTTGAAGAAGTGGAGCAAGCTGAAATTAAGAAAGTGAAAGCACTGTCACCAAAGGAAACAAGATCCAAGAGAAAGGGAAAAGTGCAGATAGAATATGAAATCGAAATGGAGACCGAAAGAATATAGTTTTATTTTAATTTTGTTTGAAAAATATGTTTTGTTTTATATTGAATAAATTCAGCCGTAAACGTGATTATGTAGACCGACATTTTTATAAGCAAATATAATAACAACAACGGGGAAAAATAACAACAACCGAATTCTCATTTTTCATTATCTAATCCAGCTCTTGTAAGTGATTGTAGTTACCAGTAAAGATGGTTTAGCGTAGGATGACTACATAACTTGAGATTTTAAGCTTTAATTTGTTTAGGAAAGGTTTACTTACTATGCTATCAGGTAATTTGTTTCTTGTTGGCGGATTTAAATACCCTACGAATATAGTTCCCAATTACCTAATCAACTAAAAGTATAGAATATTTAAAATAGTAAGAAGCATTTGTTAGGTGTTTTTCCTTTTTCCTTGCCATATCTATCATCATTCATCATCTTTCACACAGTCGAAATGCCCGACCGGAGGGCATATGGCTGTTTTATATTTGGTTTTTTAAGTTAAACTAATAGATATACTGGTTTTTTACTGCAAACTCTAAAAAATGTCAAATCGCTTGGACTAAGTTTTAAGGGTATTTCCATTTTCATCTGGGGATTCGAAAGACTCGATATGCACATTTAAAAATATTTGATATAAAAAAGGTAATTGAATTAACTTTTAAAAAGGCTGTAAGCTATCGAAAGCGGGGTCACTGTAAAAGAACAAGGTGATCGTATGGGATAAACATTAACTGATTTTGTACGCATTTCCTGCCAAATCCACCTGCAACCCATAGCACTTACCTTGTTTGTAGTAGAACTGCAAATAAGCCATCCTTCTGTTTGGGTCTAGCATTAAAACCCAACCTGTTTTTTGTTGTAAAAAATGCAAAAATGTGAAAACACTTTAAAATTCAGATCACAGCGAACGTAGATATATACGGACATATAGCTCCAATATTTATTTTGTGATGTTGATTATACATGGAGTCCTTAATTTTTGAACTACTTACTACGGCTTATATACACATTTCATTTCATATAGTAGATTACTTAATATATTATTCTCTGTCAGCTACGGACATGCAGAGTATGTAGGACTGATTCCTAAGATGAAATTGGAGTCCTGGGGGAGCCTTATTTCTTTACTGATCCAACTCTTAAGAATTTTTTTAGGTTGAGTGAAGTCCAGATAATTGCACAACTCAGACGTCAGTCGATTTAGTTTTGTCTAATAAAAAAATCGTTCATTGCCTCGTCATAAAATGGCAATTAGTAACAAATAAACCAACATTTCGTTCGCTTATAAGGCAAATCAGCTAGTGAATTATGTAACATTTTATCAACATGCAAATCTGAAAGTCACAGCATATTTCTATAAAGTACACGTACAATGACAGCTCATCATAGTATTTTGTTTTTTCTTTTCACATTCTATTCATAATGCACATACGAAATTTCCAAAGTGTCTTTCCTAAAATTGATCCCCTGGGATCCCAGACTTTTCAACTCTACTCTTTTTGAGTTCGGTACTAGTAGACTCACATCTTGATCCAGGTATCTTTTCTTGTTCTTATTAAAGATTAATCTGAGCAAACGGCATTCGATGTACCACTCCCCCTCTCTCTCTTTTCGTTTTTGATGATTAGTGAACAACGTTGGTCATACTTACATATTTTTGTTTAATTGATTGATTAACTTGCCAACAAGGTGGCACACATTGAAACCACTTTTGAGAGGAGGGTCATTAATTAACCCATATAAGAAGATCTGTGACTCACAGTGACCTAATTTATCTATAGCTTATTAATTGGTACCATCAACAACTAGTTGGTCATAAATACTTTCACATAATATCATGACACTGATTTTTTTACTATTGATATCGTAACAACAATAATATCACTAGATTCATCATCATCATCAAGACCTGAACAAGTACTGAATCATTAGTAGGTGGCAAACAGGTACCTTCCTACCCGATTCAATAGATAATACGATACAACGAACTATATATAATATTGTAATACAATAAATATCTTGAACTTTGAAACTAATTAAATGTTGACTACTATAAGTAATACCACTCCCACTCACCATGTTTTTTTTCGTGTGTACAAGGCAAATAACCGTCAGTTGTATATACAAGGTCTTTAATCTATCCATCAAAATGGACCATTGTTCTTTTCACAGTAATTATTTCTCTTATCTCATCTCACCTCAAATTTCTCAGTTTTAAGGGCTCTAGGAATTTAATTCTACTGATGTACACCCACTAGATTAAAATTCTCGTGTGTCATCATCATAACTGTGATTCATAAGAATAATTATAATGCTTATGTCCAAAATCATACTACTTGTTTGTTTGTAAGTATCAGATAATAAGTACGTCACCTCTCTTTCAAAATACTACTATACCATTAACTAGTCGACGATTACGAAGAATGTTGAGCTAAAACCGAGTTAGTTATGCCAACAATATTAATTCACATTATGATATAGTACCTTAATATTTAATTTGATCTCACTACAGTACAACTTAATTTTAATAATAGTGATAAATTAAGTCTAATGTCTAAGAATATAATATCATATCAGTTATGGACTTTTTAAACATGCGTCTTTCTTGTTATTACAGTTTTATGTTACTTATTTGTTACTTAACTTGGTAATTGTGAACTATCTACTGTCTACAAGTTCTTTTACTGACTAACAAACACTGGATCTCCTTTAACAACATATTATCACTTATTTTATTTCAAAGAAAATCAATTTTGTTACCTTATCGTTAATACATTTACTTATTATTAATTATATCATTTTTATTTTCTACATTTGGATAAAATCACTACATCTCAGGTAGGTTTATTATTATTATTATTACTTAATTACTAAAGACCCCACCACAGAAAGCGGTAAATGAGAGGACTACGGTTACAACACATGAAAGTGATTTTACAGATTAAAGAAGAAGTTCTAAAAAAATTACTTAACACAGCAGATTTCTTTTTCCTAGCACATTTAAATACATTAGAGTTTTGAAGGTGAAAGTAAAGCATTTGAAGAGAGTTGTATTACAGAGAGAGGTTTATGCAGAGAGAAGATGTTTATCTCAAAGAAGAGATTGGAATCAGTGGGGAAAATTTGCTACAATGCACAGCGTCCGGCTCTCAAGACTTTCATTTCATCTTGAAGGAAATTTTTTGTTTAGAGAAAGAAGGGAAAGTGTGTTCAGGTTTGTAGGTTTCTTTTAGAGGTAAGACTAAATGAACTAACTGTAATTTTTATTCCAATAGAAGTGTCAGCAACTAGTTTTTTTTCATCTGTAAGAATAATCCAGAAAATCTTAGAATTTTTTTTTTGTCTGGCTGCCCATCTGATTCTTTTTTATAATAGACAGACGAGACTGAAAATAAGAACCAAGTAGAGAGAGAGAGAGAGAGACAAGGCAGCCCCTTTTTCTTTAAGGTAATCCTCTTTTTAATGATGTCCCATTTCTACCTTTTTGGTATGTACATTTACTGTGCCTTCACGTACTTTTACTTTTAATAATAATGCCATGCCATAGTGAACTACTATCTATCTATGCCTGAAACTAGTGCTCTGTGATTTCTACCTCAATTCAGCTTTCACTGGGTAATTCCTTATCCACTTTGCACTCATCTTGCCCTATTCCTCTTTCTCTCTTTTTCTTATAAGTTTTTGTATTTTAGTTGTGGGCTACGAGGTACTTTTAGTTTCAATCCTTTGCCTTGTCTTTAATGGATGGCACCATTTGGTGAGTTAGATCTGGAAGAAAGTTCAATTTAATCTTAAATCCATCCAGTATATTACAGAGTAAAAGTAATTTCTGTTATTTTTTGTTTCTCTTAACTTCTACTATTTTCTCCTTTTCTCTCGTGACTTTCTCAAGTTTTAAAACATACGCAGATAGTTTTGTTGCTTTCTTTACTACTTTAGCTCCATGAAATAACAAGAACTTGGGGAAAGTACGTTTCCTGAATGCCACAAACCAACCCACATTCACTTTGCTTATTGCTTTTAAGGTATATATAACGGCCAGAAAGATAGTAATGGTTGTTAAGTTGGCGATTGGGGGTTTTAAAATAGAGAAGACTTCTAAATAGAGAAGGAACGTTCTACGCTTGGACATCTACCACTACTGTAGTGGTTAATGGTTGATATTGTTTAATAATGTAGATAATGCAAGATGGATGAATTGTCTCCTCCTTTCCTTTTTTCTCCAATCAGTTACAAGCTTTCTTTTTGCGTCATTTTTAGGCAAATCGGGTCTTTGGATAAGCCTTTTAGAATCAAAATCACGTATTTTTTATTCATATATTCTGGCTATTATGCGAGAAATAAGTGATGGGATATGTTTGAATACTGCGTATAATAATAAGTTTGTGATGATTCGGCTTTCAGAAAAATATTACTCAGAAAATTTAAGAAGATTGATACATTCTTGCTAAGCTAAACCTAGAGGTAGAGAAAGATCCAAATGATGTTGATGATGACAAGGATATTCTTATTTTTCTATCTTTTAGTAGTTTTTTCGTTCGTGTTATTTGTGTCATATTACAGTATCCAAAAAGGTAAAAGTCCAGAACTAAAATAGTCGTGACAGAATGATGAATGAGACTTGTTTAGACTTTCCAGACAACTGAACTTTTTGATTAGGTATATGTGAATTCACACACGCCACTAGTGAGCCAAACTCGTCTCATTCGGTGTGCCTTCTTTCACCTACTTTTACTTGGAGTAAAAGACTTGAATTTGATATTCTTACTATGCTCATACTTTCATGTGAAGATATTTGCTAGAGAAAAGGGTCCGACAGAGACTAAAACTGTGATATGGTGGGTGATTGGACTCAACTAGAGAGACTATTGGGACCAATAATAAGACTTTACATGTCCACCTGGGTCAAGTCAAACTGTCCATGCTTTCTTTTCTTTATGGTCAAAAGTGATCTCTTTACTTGGCCGTATAAGACTGCCATAACTTTTATTTAAACAACCTTCCTGGATCAGCAAAATGGAAAGGTTATAGAGAAGTTGAAGTTGAAAGGAAAGTGTGGAAGATTCATCTAGACACAAATAGTGTGATGCATTACAACACAACGGATATCCATTTACAAACTCTATTGTCTTCAATCAAAATGTTATTGTCTCATGCCGACATGGTTCTGCTATCTCTATTTTCATTTTATATCTGAGAAAGCCACCCTATTCTCGTGGAGTTACTCACATCAAGCCTACAGGATAGTTTGTTCGCTCAAACTGCCTAGTTACAGTAGCCCCTATAATATATCCCCTCTCTACATTTAGTTTTTATATCATTATACAATATTATCTAAGATGTCTTATTACTCACGGAATATAATATGCATTTTATACTTAAGCATAAAAATAGAATAACAATAGAATGACATTTTATATCAAATTGTTAAGTTTAGCAATAAGCTTTTGCACATTGTCAGTGATGAATTTTATGCATTACTAAAACAAAATGTGTATATACCTACTAGATTTGTCACAAAGAGAAAGGTACTTGAACAGTCAATTAAAATTAAGACATTAGCGCTGACACTTCATGTGGAAAATGCATTATTAATTTTGAATGATAAAAGAAATAAGACTAAAGTAAATGTTCCATACAAGAATAGAGATATTTACAAGATTACCAGTAGGGCTGGAGTAGAGAGAAAGTAAAGAAATGAACAAGAAGGGAAGATTAGAGTGAGTAGCACTAGATTGACTATGGTTATTTTGCGTTAGAGATGAAATTTGATTAGCTTTAGTAGTCGAGTAGTAGCGGTAGTAGAAGGTAGAGAGTAATCAGGATGATTGTAAGAGTTGGAAAGAAGTTTTTAAAGATTGAAAGATGATAGAGGCGAAGACTGAAGGTGGTGGTGGTGGTGGATGGATGGTGGGGACTGAAATACGGACAATATGACAAAGGACAACAGGAGTGCCAAAGGTATGCACACATAGACAGTAGTTTGTTTACTGCAATCATAATATAATAATGTTTTATAAAATTGAAATTTTTGGTCGTAATAGTGTCTCTCTGTGAGAATACGTAGACATATTTTATCATCATCCTTTAGCGTAAAAACCAAGGAAATCTCCCATATAATATTTGAGATGAGAAAAGGATTCGTTGTACTCGATTGGATGCAGTAGCAGTAAGTATTACTTTATATACTACTACTACCACATCATCATATTAAATACCATCAAATGAAGACTGACCCTAATGGGCAGAATTGCAGTATTAGGAGAAGCATAATTGCAATCACCGTATTGCAATTGCAATACAACTAATTAATATGTATATATGTATCATCATTCACGTTTAACAATATCAACAAAACTAACTACTACAGTTACATATTTTACAATAGAACTTGTTACAGATTTTCCGTTAATACCAAAAGAATTGCAACAAGAATTTAGAATATTGTAACGAATAATGTCTCTATTTAACTTGGCTCAGGCTATTAAATTGCATAGTTTCACCATCCGTGCGAGTCATGCCATCCGTATTTCGGATATTCATCAGTTTTTTTTAAATAATCTTTTTTAGTATGACTTTGATCGATTGAATGGTCGTATGGATTCCTCTACTACAGGACACGGTGTGCATGACAAAATGATCATCGTTATTGAGATCACTGCAAAACACATTTACTCTCTATTTGCGTTTTGATTTCATTAACGTGAGTTTCCAATGTGTTTTTCAGTTCTAAAAAAGAGAAAAACATAATTTTTTGTAATAATCCATCCCACTTATTGAGAAAAAGAGAAAGTCAAAAGTTTATTTTTTGTACTTGTGAGCTCGTCTTCATCTTCGGCTTCTGCTTCACGAGCCAACTCTTCGGGCGTTTTCTTTTTACGCATAAGTGGATTGTCTGGCACAGCGTCTGCTGGTGCCTGCTCCGTCACCTCCTCCTTCTTCTTGATGTTGTACTAGAATATAACAAAGCACCAGATTAATTTTCATCCTTCAAATAACACTCAAACAGTGGATACCCTTGTCGTTAAAGGGATCTTCCGAAACAGTGTCAAAACACCTTGTCGGTAAAAAATGATTAGGAGTCCTGTGGTACCAAACACAAATGCTACCCTGTCCTATTCCTTTCATTAAAAAACCATCAGACAAAACGAGCAATAAAACAGACTAGAAAATAAGAGAAAACTGATGAAACAATGAATTGCATGTCCCTGATTTCCCTCTGAATAGACTTTTTCCTTCTAAATTGTCTCATTTCCCTTTTTACTCTTTAAGGTATGGACTCAATTTTAGGTTCTCAAATAGCTATTTAAAAAGATAGCCGTCATTCCATCCAAATGCAAGTCGTTTCCTTGCTCTTTCTCTGGTTTTCTTTGCCCTATCTACTCAGGTTTTTTACATTACTGCAGGGATCTCTATTTCTGTTGAGTTGTGTATACATAGAATGTTTTGGGTTATGTTTATAACATTTATAAGAATATTTGTCAGAAAAATATTAGAGTGTAAATAGAGGCACTTAAGGAGACAACATAAATTTTACAACCCATTTCTGGGGGCTTCCATGAGGCATAAACAACATCTAGAAACATATCTTTTGGACAGCTTTGTCCATAAAAGCACAGATTGACCTTCAAAAAGGAAATCGACGCATCAGTGAGTTTAAGCTCCAATTCGAGACGATGGCAGCTTTTAACACCCAATGGGTTCATGTGTATTACTAAAGACAGGATATAGTAGTTAATCGTCTTTCCAAAAATACATATCCTTCTTCTATTCTTTTCTGTGGAAACAATGCAATGGTGCCCTGGTTATTCTTCTACTTTCTGCTACAATCGATACGAGCACCATATGTCGACTTGTACTTCCATGTGTCCAGTTTTCTCTGTTTCGAAACGATTTTGTTCTGTACAGATTAGAAGCACTGGCCGTGACCTGATCTGCTTTCTCTTTCCTAATGCTTCATACCCTTTTAACGTTCTCCTATCTAGCTCAAATCTCAATGCACCAAACAGTTTATTTTTCAAGCTGGCATAGGCCTATTAACACATGTTGTGTTTCTCTACTGCGAATATTTTATTATTTCGGATATTATTACTATGAAACTATGAAACACTCAAATGAAACTTTAAGTGTTCGTATTTGATTGTATAAATACGATGCTTTCATGTCCAGCTGTGACTAAAAAAGCTTATTGCTCTCGTTTCAAAAGAATCTTTTACAATGTAGAAAATAGGGTTGTACGAAGATTTTAACGAGCAACGGCTGAAAAATTGGACACAAAAAGTATAAATTTCCTAATAAAAATCCAACTTTTGGCATATGCTGGAATAAAAACCCTATATTAAAGGGTGAATAGAAAATCCCTAATTTTCTATGTATATGTTGGATGCAATAAGACAAAATATTATTCGCTTAATTGCAAAATACGAAAATAAATATCCTTTTAAATGAAAGGGAATTAGTTCGCCTTATTTGTAAATGGTTATCTTAGTCGCGTAGGCACATAGAGGGTTGGTTTATGCATAAAAGAACCAAGAGAGGAAATCTCACCCCTTCATAACTTAAACGAAACTGTGTTTGGGAATCTCGGACTTTCTCTTTTGGCTTTCTTACATTTTACCCACGTTCTATCTTTTACTCGCCAAAATCAAGTTATGATTTTTGCATTGATTTTTTTCACCTATTTTACTTTTAAATTCGTCTCGATATGAAAATGTATTATTCTGATAATTAATAGTTAACATCAATCTATCCCGAGGCATTGCGCTTTTAAGGGGCAACATGAGACACCTAGAAATGTATAGCCAAACAAACGAAGAAATATATCTTAAAAGTTATCACTTTCCCCAATCCTTTTTGATACGCTTGCCGACTTTCCATTTGTTGCAAACAACTTCATGTATGCTCCTTAAAACTTGGGCTCAAGGCCTAAAGTAATGAGCTTTGAGCTCTGTGCACATCAAATACCAAAGAATAATCTCCATATATGTGACTCCTTGAAGAAAAAGTATCCATGCATCCGCCACTACTAAGCCTATGTGATCTAGTCCTACTTTCAATTATTTTACTCGGAAGAGAAAGCCAAAACCTCAAAATTGGATTGAGAGGGGCTGAATACACAGAAGAGAAGAAGAGACGATAGCGATGGGTTGTTCAAATTACAATTGGAGGGATGGGATGGATAATGAAGAAAGTGAAAGTGGAGAAAACTTAAAGTTATGTAGTTGTGACAAGAGTGGAACCAGATACAACATACATACTACCCTGACTGTTAGTTTACAAGGAAATCCCAAGCCTTGAGCCAGTCTGGAGACAGAAAGCGGCCACTGCCTTGCAAAGAAACGGGGATAAGAAAATGAGGCAGGAAGGAAGGATGGTGATGATGGTTGAAAGATAAAACGCTCTAGCTAGCTCTTGTGGTACAAACTATTTATAAAAATTTATTTTCGAAATAGAAATACTTGCCTTGTCTCGAATCTCTTGTCTCATTTTTTCTCGTTCTTCTTCCATTTTTCTATGCTTTTCTTTCCTCCTTTCTTCAGCTTCTCGGATTGCTTCCAGTCGCTCTCGCTCTGCCTCTTCCTCTTTCTCCTTGTCCGTCCCCGCATCGTCATCTCCTCCAACAGCACCTTTAAGATAAGTCAACTTATCAACATCCCAAGAATATAATTATCATAATGATGTACAAGAAGAATGTGTGAGGATCATGCCCCGAGTAATTTAATCAAAGGTATTATTCACTTCCCAACATTAATAAGTAAAAGTAAAGTTATAACTACAACAGCCATAAGGATTTAATATTCTTAGAAAGTCTAGGAGCCCATGAGTCGCGACGTTGTTACCCAGTTTGATCATCACCGAGAACATCATCGTCGCAAATCATCATTCTCATTTACCATCATCATCAACATCATCCTCATCAAATTATTACAACCCTCGCTGGCTGCCATCATTCTCACACTGCTATTTATAATGAGATCGTCTATCTAGTTTCTCTACCAGCTTGAAATCATTTCACCAATCTCATCACACAAATTGCTAAGGATAAGTAAAATTGTGATGTTAGCAAAAGAAGCCGGATAATAACAAGAACATGTTCCTAGCAACAGAGTGAAGGATAAAGATTACAGAATATAAGGAAGGAAGACTTACATCAAAAACAAGTCTTACTCGTGAGTCGAATGGATAGGATGGGATTTGGATTGGGAAGAAAAGGAAAGGATAAGTTAGTTGACTCGAAAATGTCAAACATCGTTTTTAGAACGAAATGCCAAAGACAGAATTTGAAGAGGAAATTGAATTGCGAAAATAGGATACAAATACAACGTAGAAAATCAACTTAGCAACATTTCAACATTCTTATTTGTATGGGCGTAATGGAAATATGCACATAGGATGTTTGCTGTAATAATGGCTTCACTAGTATTTATCTATAGCTTTTATTAGTTGAGTAACAATAACTACTTACGTATTCTACTGCGTTCAACGCATTAATCCAACTTTTCAGATACAAGTGGAAGTTAAAGTGCCATTCTTTCATCCGGAAGCTACCTGTTAGGAATACGATTTTTTTTCGACACTAGGTACTCTGGACATTATAGATCTCTCACGTCCCAGATTACAACGCCCACCTTGGGTCCCTAGGACAGTTTTTCCCTAGGATATTATTCTATCTCCTCTGCCTTATATCCCTCCGGGGAATGTTATAAATTTGTTTTGAACAATGTAAAAGTTAGAAAACATCTTCAATCTATCATAGTACCAGATTTAAACAACTAGCCTTAGCCATTATTATGGGGAAAGTACAAATGGATGTTTGCAGAGGAGTCGAAAAATATTCCCATATCAGAAGATCGTACACACTACTGGCAGGTTAATATATTATTGAAGGAATGATGTTTTAGCACATGAAGTTTAATTCAAGAGAAAAAAGCATAAAAGGTTTTTGATTGATTAACAATCAAAAATGACCAAAAGTCGGGTGGAAAGTGATATTTGATGGATAGATACAAGTATTTCAATCATAATTTACGATTGAAACACATTAATCAAAGAAAGTGTATATATGCATACCTCTCTTGTGTGGCAAGTTGAATTTGCGTCAATTTGCTTTTGGATTTTAGTAAAACCATGAGTGTTTATTGGCATAGCTTTAAACACTTTTAAGTGAATTAATGTATCAACACGAAACTACGACGCAAGGAGAAAGATATTTACTCAAGGGGGATATGTGAGAAATATCTACAATTATGATTGAAATAAATTACGTAAAACGTATATCCTTCTTTTATAAAGGAAACATCATTTGCGTCAATTGTAAATTTTGGAAAAACATCGTATTATTCGACTGTATTATCTCCAAACTTTAGGATACTTCATTGTGTAAACAAGAAAAAATACATAGTAAGAGGGAATTGACGTACTCGAAAATTGAATTACTAAATGTTATTTCAATAGACTGAACCAGCTTTGTGCGTTGAATTTCTATGCTTTCTCTGAATAGATCTACAACGCATCAAGGTTTATCAACTGATCCACTCAGATTTTATTTGGTAAAATATTTAAAAGACTTTATCATATAAGTGTACCAAGGGCATATCGATCAAAGAATGATACGGCACACAGAAATCAGAATCGATGGGCAGTGATAAGTTTATTTCTCTGAAGATCCTCTCTTGAAAGGACCAACGATAGACCGTTTGTACTTTGTAGAAAAAGCAGAGGAAGCACTTTTTCACATATTGGTAGACTCAGCTTGTACAAATCATATCTCATACCTCAAAATCCCTTTTCATCAAGGAATTTCCTCTTGCAAACGACTACTTCTCTTAGGTTAGGTTAGAAACTTTCTTTTTTAGATTTACGTCTCTGTTTTGTATGGGGATTGACTAGCTACAAATAGAAAACATTATTTCTATGTATATATACACAAGTTGGTTGTTTACTATGAAGAAAGTAAACGTTTGCTTGGTTTTAACATTGACTTTTGTATATCTAATATAAAATGCAAGCAAGGTGTAGTAGATACACATGTGCTTAAGGTACAACAAAAGAAAAGGCTTTACTTTAGACGTTGACAATGTGGTTTCAGAGCAAGAAGATTTGACAAGCTATGTAATTTCATTCCGATTTTAATCATAATAATACTACTGTAATCTCCTAGGCTTCGACCTAAATCAAACCGCATTTTTTATACAATGCAAAAAATGTCTGAGAAAAGAAAAGTCAGCCCGAAAAAACGTCACATATGCCCCTTGGGTGCATTCTTTCTTTTATTACCTCAAAAGCATAAGCTTACCTTATCCAATTCTAAGAATGGAGGAATCGATTTTTTTAACTGTTCAATTAAAGCAGCATGTCAGATAAGAAAGAAAACAGCTAGTGCCTATGATATGCCTGGATTTCGCCTTGTGCTATGATTGTAATTAAAGAACGTTCGAAATTTCCATTGCACATTGACTGCTCTGTAGACCTTAGATCTTTATAAATACTGTTAAGCTGTCTGGGCTTACAAAGAAATGTATTTCTTAGTGGGGAAAAAGAGACGAAAGAGTTAGCCGTGATACTATATAGTCCTTTGAGTTAGTACCATTGCTGTTTTTTATCTTTCAACTCTCGGATCAACTGAACACCTTGCCTCGAGACGTGTCCGTTGTCAGTTTTGGTGATCCGATCCAGTTTCTGTCTTCTGTCTCATTTTTCGTGTCCTTTAAACTTGACGATACACTGTAACGAATGTATACAAAACTACATACGAAACCACTTTCCTTTATACTTCCATGACACAAAAGAAATCTTGAAAAATGCTCACTTCATTATTATTCCTGCTTCTCTAACGCAATACTACTTTCGTCGTTTGCTCTAGAGACCGGAGGATTCATCTCAAATAACTTATCTGATAGGCTTTGCTAGCCATGAAAGTATCCTACCTTTTGTATATTCGTTTGATGGGAACTTATTTTCCACAGTGATCAACCTTTCACATTACAATCAGTAGTAAAGACTAGGAAAGTCCTTTGAGAGACAGATTCCCTTTTGATCATATCAACTTCAGTCAAGCCAGTTCTAACTAACTGCGACTCTTCAATTTCAACTACATCAGGAATTCAAATCAGTACAGATACTACTTACGTAAATGTAGACTCATATATATAGTTGACGTTTAGTTCATCTTATTGAAACTAATATTGTTCCTAGTGTTCTGGGAATTCGTAAATACATACATCTACAAAGCATCAAGAATCATTAATGTCTGTTCTTTCTACCTAGCTTTATAAATTCAATACGGTTTATGATATACCTTTTAATCGGCATTAATTCGAGGAGATTATGAGTAAAGCCCATCAGAATTATCCATAAAATTTAGCCCAATTCTATCCTGTGACAAGAAAATAATCCCCTGTTCATTAGTTATTCTACCCTGTTAGCCTAAAAAGTATTTAAACTAATTTCCCGAATTTAATAAAATAAAGTAATCATGGGATGGCCGTATTCCATGTGTTGTATTTAATTAATTTCGAAAATCATAAAATGAATAATTGACTAAACCCCTTTCCACAAGAATAGGCTAAACTAAGTTGTCTTATTTTATTCACAATGAGAAATAGCCTTTTTCTAATCGTAATTTATTTTTAAAGCCAATCCTGCGTCTAACAAATGTAATTGTATTTGTGAAAGTAAAATAAAATTTTAGAGATTTCTCTCCTTCTTTGATTAGTCTTCTTTTAGGATTACTCGTTCAAGTGCATTTGTAGTCTTTGGAAATTGTTAAGTTTCCCAAGCGTAGAGTAACTCCTTGTCAGAGACTATTGTCTGCTAGTCCTTCTAGTTAGGGTAATGCATTATTATTACTGTTAGTGTTAGTGCATTGAATGGAGACAGTAGTTAGAGTAGAAGCAAGTACATATATTGAAAGTGAACATGGAAAAAATTCTCTCTTTTTCCCCTTCATTCGATCCCAATAGAATGGTTTCAACTTTGTAGAGTAATTGGTACAATAACACAGTTGACTTGCCGATTACATAGAATCAATATCTCAGCGTTCTCATTTCGCAGTTGGCCAAATTCACAAAATTTGCTGAATACGTGCCACAAGGACAAAGGAGATTCTTTCTTTGAGATAAATCCTAAAATCTGTTGGATGGAACACCACCACTTCTTTTATACTACATCGAGTCAGGTCAGGTAGGCAGTGTAACTTTTAGATAGAAAGAAAACTGCTGGAAAGTGAAAGTCTTCATTTAAAGCTATGAACTATAATGTAGATGCCCCAAATAGTAGAAATCGGTTGAATTTCGTCTCCCTAAGTTGGTTCTACTAAAAATATTACTAGTTCCTGTGGCTCTAGTGCATGATATGTGGCTGGATTTGGCTGGAGTATTCTCTCAAGAAGAAGACAAAGTCGACGAGATGAGAAGAGCAGATAAGTTTGTCCATGGGGAACTGGATAAATTCAAACCCTCCTCTCTTCTTGTCTCACACATTTCAAATGGTAAAAATTTGCAATAACCAAAGAATTCTTTCAATTTTCTTTATGAATTACGTAGGCACGAATAATAATAATATGTACTAGGGTAAAAAGAAAAGACTGAATTCCGGACCAAACATCTCATTCACTTTTCATTTGCAAAAAGACGACCTCCATTTTTTCGTAGAATTTCATTTTTGATCCTCCTTTTCTTCCAAGAAAGTGCTAAATTATGTAATATTCATTTTTGATCTCTTTTACACAGCACACATTTCACCTCCATGTCCAGTCTCTGAATTTCCAAGTTGGAAGAAGCACAACGAATTCAGCAGTAGTTAAGGAGAGTAGTAGAAGAGAAAGTCAAAGCTCTTGAGAGAGAGAGTTTTAACCATTACTATTAGATGGACAGACAAATAGAGCCGGGTACATACTAGAGATTGTATGTTAAAAAGTTAGGATGATCTTCACGTGGAAGTGAAGTCACCTATCTCACAGTAGAGAATAAAACCCCAATCTCTTGCAATATAAAAAGTGTGCGTCATTTCTTGTTAATTTTTTATTTGAATAGAGTAGATAACAGAATGGAAAAAACTACTACTACCTTGCATAATCCATGTTCCTTATCTTCTATGCTATAGAATCTTTGAATAAGTTTACTTATGCCTCTCTCCTTCTGTTGGGAATACATATTCTCTGCCATTTTATGTCCAAGCTCAGGAAGTAATGTATGTAGCAATGGTAGTTATAAACTTTCGAATAAAATAGGCAATCTAAATTTTAAGTGAAGGTGAGTTTACATTCAAAAATTCAAGGTGTGGTGTGTAAAGCAAGGGTATTGCTGCGTTTCAAATAAATGTGTAAAGATATGGAATGAATGCAGAAATACTCAGGGAATGAGAACAAATTAGCTTTTGAATATTCTGGAATATTAAAACCACAAAATATTTGTAGTATATAAATTACAGTGAGTGTGTGTGTAGTAAATAAGTGGTAAAGTACAGCTAAGTGAAATAATTTCAACATCAGTACAAAACACATCCTGAGAATTCCTGGCCACAGATAATAATTTGTCCAGATGGGCCGCTTTACCGTGGTTTATAATTGCAAAAGTCTTTGAAGTATTTCATACCATGTCAGAAATGTCAGTCTATATATTATGCTAAAATGAAAAGTATGTATTACTTTATTGCGTGTTTTACATGATCATGTACTTTGAAAGGCCTTTTATGAGCTAATATCCAAATATGTTTGTATTTATGATTTATTGTAAGTTTTGTTACATTTTTCAACGAGTTGATGTACAAATAGGTTATCATTTGGGCTACTTGAGAGCAAACTTTTATATCGTGGTGGTAACAAGTTCCTCAATCGAATACAAATAATAATAATAATAATACAAGTACTTGAATAATGTAGAAGGGTTAGGAAATGATTCTGAAAGTTTGTTGCTCATACTTTACGCCTTATTCAAGAGGGTCTAAAGCGAAATCCGTCAATTTTAACATTCTAACCGATATTCTATAATGCATTATCCCACTATAAAGTTTTGAAGGGAAAAGCTACAAATATACTGTGAACTAGCAAGTAAGTTGTTGGAACAGTTTACAAAAGTTCTTAACAACAAGGATAAGATGCTTTTGCACTTGAGTCTTGAATTGGCGATGCGTGAACACCTAATCTAAGGCTTATAAAGTGTTAAATAAAAATGTGAGGATACTTACTACCTACACAAATACACCATTTCCCTTGAAACCTACTTTCAATGTTAAATGAATTTCAAAAGAAATAATAAATGAAGAAAAAATGTTTTTCCGTTCAATTTAATCCTACCTAATTTCGCTAAATAATTTGTGAAAGGACTTAACAAAAGAAAACATTTTCTCCATTGTCAATTCTCTTTGTATAGCTAATAAAGGATTAACGTTTTTCATTTTTCTTAATGAAAAATTCTCCCACGCAAGAATATTTTATTTAGGTAGATTACCACAATTACCAGTTACAACTTTCCAACCCTATCATCAAAAGAACATTCCTATACTATTAGTAAAAGAGAAGAGTCAAACTCAAGCGTGTTAAAGTGTTAAACTATAAAGTGCTCTTTCTTCCTAATATAAAAAAACATAGATAAAACATTTTATGCTTCCTGTTTGTACGAAATTTCATTAAATATTGAGTTAACTTAGGTATTTGAGCTGTTGGAAATTAAAGTGAATAGAAAAACTCATTCCTTTTTTCCTCATAATCCCTTATTCATCCTATCCAAAAGAAAGGCAATTCACACAATAACCAAGAAGTTCCTTGGATTAATTTTTAAATCCCAATAAAAATACCTTTACTTTAAAAAATAATCTTGTGATTTTTACTTCAAAAGGGAAAAAAGACGTGTGGGCTCCAACTTTCAAGGCCTTGCCTTGGAGTAAAAAGAGCTTGATGGGGAATTTTTGGGTTTCATATAATATATCCATATCCGCTGTGTTGTAAGGGTTTCCAAGGAGGAAATTATGCAAATCGTTATTGTGGTTGCGAGATCAAAATTTACAAATGGAGAAGGGTAAAATATTTTCTTTTATTTAATACACAACCGAATATATGTTTCAATGAAGTGTGGTTGAAATATAAGAAGGGTAACAAGAGAAGGAAAATTATCCAAACCAAGGCGTAATATTAGTAGCTACTTACAACGACTACTACCACAGGGCATCTTACCAGTAGGGACTAGCTCAGGTATGTGTATGTACATTCATAGGTAAGAAGTATAAATCGATTGACCAAAAAAAGGAGAGAAAAAGCTTATAAGTAATTCAGAATGACGAAAGTCAAGAAGCTATTCCCTAATCCTAATAGGGTATTTAAATTGTAATGGGGCAACGTGTAGTTGCGTTTTTCCAGGTTCTTCAACTTCTACTTTTACTCTTGCTACTTTATATATTGCATTCCTTCCATATCGTTAGTCAAGCCCTTCTAGACAGTACTATTATTGGATACACACTAAATAGCAAATACTTTCTTCTTCGGTGTGTTTCTCCCTCATGCAAATTTCAACAAGGGAGATCCACACACATCACATATTTTAATTCCAGTGTGAGATTGTTGAGAATTCAGAACTACAACTAAAATACTGGATGAAAACTATTTAAGTTATTACAACACTACAACAACAACAATAGCAACAACAACAACATCTTGAAGAAGTGAAAGTCTTTGGGATTTCATTTTAAGGAAATCTACTACTTTCTATAACTTTTGTACTTTCCTTAATTAAGCCACACCACAAGTATTTCTTTCAAGTTTTGAGACTTGCTAAATACATGATAGTATTTTGTCGTAGCACTGCTATCAAACACTAGGTTGACTACCACACGCAATTAAAGCTACAACCACAAAAAGCACTTTTAGTAGGAGAGAGGAGACGAAAGCTACTATCACTATTATTTGCATTCTACAATCCATTTGTAACAACCACTAATGCTGACACCTTTCCATACCTTAATTCAGAGTATAGGCTTTTCAGACATATACACGAGAGTGGGAATAACTATTTACTTTTGGAATATAATAATGCGAACCCTACATTATTTAATACAAGTACTCATGCACACAGAGACACAAACTACTTAATTAACACACACACACACGATTAAGAACAAGTAGGAACAACCAGAACAACTACTAGTAGTACTGAGGAACAATAAGGGTAGAAGAATGTGATAGAAATGCGTGTATTTCTATGCTAACATCATTAAGTACTATAGAATGAAGTTGGATAATGGAGTAAGTGGTAGTAGATTGTTACTCGAGTCGGAAGTGACTTAAATACTATAGGTGATGATAGATTTAGTAGAACTTTGAAGGTTATTTTTAGCATTGATGATGGACTAATATTTGACTAGACGGGATGTTGATAATGATGGGAAATAATAAAAAGAGTGAAAGAAGCCGATACTACTAAAGGAGTAAATTTTGTAGGGGACTCACCAAGAAAATCCATGATCAGAGCACAATGGATGGAGAAGCAAAGTAAAGAAGATAAAAGAAAATAGAGATAAAAGGTGGTGGTTTGGGTGGTGGTTAGTTTCGTGGGTAGTAGGGGAGAAAAGAGAAAGTGTAATAACTACGATCGTAGCAGTTGTAGTAGTGATGGTATGTGTGAAACAAGTACGAGATCAACTTCTCTAAATCCTTGGTTTCAGTTTGTGGAAAATTTACTTTTCTTTTGTGTCCCTGATTTTTACTTTTTGATTTCTACTCCTAAGAATATCAGTAAAAATAGAAAGGGATGCAAATAAATGTCTCTCTTTTTTGGAAATCCCTTTCTCTTTATTCCTCTGTCTGTGACTATTGTGAGGGTTTTGGTCAGTACAAGTGGTGGTATTGTATCGGTAACTAACGGTAGTGGTGGTAGTAGTGGTGGTGGTGGTGAATGGGTAGACGGAGAGATATTTGGAATGAGACAGAAATGTGTGTGGTGTGTAGTAATAGTAGTATGAGAGAAAGGAGAGAATAGAGAAAGTGAGAGAAGGGACAAATGCCCTAAGAACTTACTGGGAGCACAGAGCAAAACAAACTGGCTAGTTGAGAGAGACGAGACAACGAAACTGCTTCTACTATTTCACCATCACCAATTCCCTACTACTACTACTACTACTAGAAGACTTCCAAGCCGGTCGGTCTAGAATCTAGAACGGAATCTAGCACTACTCGACTTGAGTACAGAATACAGAAAATAGCTTTCTTTTGTACATTGCTGATGCTTCTACTGGTATTACTACTACTACTACTACTGTTACTACTACGGCTGCTAGTATTGTCGCTGCAGTTGTAGATTTTCTTGTGCTGCTCAACCCTTCCTTTTACTCTGAAGGGGCATGCACATACCATACAGTACCACTAAAAAGATTACACTACCCCTGGTGAATCGTTCTAGTCAAGAGTTTTAGAATATATTGGGAGTAGAAAGTCTCCTTCTAAGGTAGTTGGCTTGATAGTAGTGGAAAAAGCACGTAAACGAACTCTGGGCACGGACTAAGTAATTCCTTCGTTCTCCTTTCTCCACTCGGATACTTTGATATAGTATTGCAATTGCTTTGGCCATGGTGCATAGAACTTGTACCATATTCATAGACATTTTGGTCGGTAGACAAATTTAAAGGCTTAGGGTTTCTTGGTTGGGTCACTACTGGTAGTACTAGTGGTGTGTATAGATTATACCACAGCAGTCAGTTGGACTACCCAGTCAGTAGAACCACGAAAGGATCTAGAGCAGTACTTATATGCTGGAGTAGTGGTGATAGTGGCTATTTCAAATCAGATAGCTCTTCATTCTTCTAGTATTAATGCACAGGGTATATTCTAGTGACTCTGTAGCTATGCATGCACAATTTAACCTTCTCAAGTGGTCGGTCGTGTCGCAATCGGGATAAGAGTCATGTCATGGGAAACTTAGCACAGTATTATTAGTTTTGTGAGAGTTTTGAGTACAGAGAGTGTTTGCACGGGATAATACGGGTGGGGTTCGATGCGTAAAATTATTTTACAATGATTAATATTTAATACACCAGTAGTGCCAGTCACTCCATTTCAGTAGCAGTTGATGTGTGGTTTTCCATGAGAATAATAACAGTTACAGTTACAGACAAGGTACAATTTGGATAAAACAGGAGTAGGCTTTAGGGATTTCTTGTGATATCAGTGACGTAGTTAATACATTATGAATTTCATTGTACACCATGCACTAGTTTAAACTACAACTGCTTTTTACTCTACATTAATATGCATCCTTTCTTTTCCCCTCTTATTCAAACATCAACTTCATTTACTCGTGATTCCAAGGACTGGCTTTGTATGTAATTTAGTGGCGAGACAAGAATCATGAAACATGTAATTGTAGTAGAACAACCACTTTAAGCCAGTCCCTGATCATCTTAATTAATGCTCAGCCACTTGAATAAAGAATTTTATTTTATACGTAGGTTGTCCTTATAAATAAATATTATTTCTTTCCCTTCTCCCTTTTTACAGATCCTTTTACCCTGATTGCATATGTTAGTTGAAGGAGAAAAGGCTGATAAAAGGATAAAGCTCCAGGCTTATGTATCACGGTAAGTAATGAATTGTGAAGCTGGCTTACGATGATGATGATGATGATTTTAGCTGATGATGAAAAGTGAAAGCAATATAATACAAAGAAGGGCAGCAGGCCGTTAAATACTTGGAGAAAGGAAGAGGAGAAGACATCAATAATCTCATGCATTCCTGTACGAATGACTAGGGCCGATGAATAACCCCGTTCTGATTTTCTACCAGATATACATGCATGAGACTACAGAGGACCAAGTGAACCTTTCTAGGGATGCATAGTCATTTTTACCACTCTAGGTACTCCCATCATTCCTGTTTTACTAAGTAGAATCCTACCAGGGAGACCGAAGTCCTATGTGTTCCCTGCTGCTAATGCCGGGATGCTAAAGTAAAGAAATAGAGATAGCTCAGCTGGTTCATGGGGAGAAAAGAAACTCCATAATATTCACATTCTGTACCTAGGAGTAACCAACTGAACTTTAACCACACAAGAAAGAGAAGTTTTAGGACTGGGATACACATGCATTCATAAGAAGTGCTTATTCCCAGTCGAGAGTCGAGACTAAAGGATGATGTCAGAAAAGAACCTGGACGACTATGGAGAGACAGATTGTACTCACTGACTGAGTAGTGCAGTAGTACAATTGCACTTTCTAGAGAAAGCGGCTATATTCACTAATACCATTGCATTCACACCGTACGATATTATTTCAAGTCTACTCACACTACCCCAATGATAATACAATGTGGAGAAGGACTAGCAAGTTAGTACATGTTGTAGACTAGAGTCGTCTCATGTCTTTGCACCCAACCAAGAGCAAAGTGGCCAACCATGGGAGAAAGTAGAAAATTGTACGAGAGGAGAAAAGAGGGTCGATCCTCCTCAATTCCATTCTGAGGTGAAGTGAGAGACTCATATCTACTATTAGTGGATGTGTATATGCTTAGACAAGAAGAAGGCAGTTTAGACTCTTGAGAAAAATGTCATAACCAACCATCCTGAAATTATTTGTTTACCTGGGGCCTACACAGTCATACTTAAGATTAGAGAAATACACTATGTTACATTCCAAAGTAAATCAAGTTTAGATGTAATTCCTTGATGGACAGATATCTTTATTGGTAGATTCGTTATCTCATTAGCACAATTCATCCCTCTCATTATCTCTCATACTGATGAAATCGCATGATTTCACATTATAACCCTTTTCAACCGGAAAACTCATCAATGCTGATCCATCTATCTAACCTTCTAGCTCTTCAACTGATCCATTATTATTTTACTCTCCTTTTGGTAGCATTGCAGTTTGATGATCGCAGAAGATAATTCTAAATACTAGGGCAAAACCAACAAAGTGGAACGTTTCCTATGTTCTCAAAAGGTTTAAATGCTTATTATCTCTGAAGTATCTGTTCAGGATAGAAATTGTGGTATTTTGCATAAAATTGGTACAATATTACAAAATATTGTGGTTGAAGTAGGAAGGAGCAGTAGTGGAAGTGACTGTGACACAGTAGTAATGAAATGGCAGTAGCAGAAGCTTTTAAAAGGCTTCTATTTGACCTTCACTGTTGACTTTCTTCAGAGATAGTTTCGGACAAAGAAAACCACATAGTTGGTTGTGTGGAAACTAGAAACCATGTTAACCAAAGGAGGGAGACCACACTGTTATTACATTTGCCAGACTTCTATTCAACTTTATCCTGCTACATTGTATTTATCATCACCAAAAAATATAGCACGAACAAAAAGTTATATCCTGTCTCTGATTTATACCTCGAGTAGACAACGCGTTGTAAAGCCTTGAATCAAATGAAATAGAATTCCAGTCTCTACATTTCTATTGCATTGTTGAGTAAATCGTGGGCAGCATAGTAATGCGTATATTGTGTATTTGAATCATCTAACATGTTTTCTTGATTGTGTAACTAGGATGTACTGATTACTAGGTTGTTATCTTTGATCACGTCAACATTACCCTCGCCGACTTTGAACTTTCAAAGAAGTTACTTTTGATGGATCTAGTGTGTTAGCTCAAGCCCTGGGGTGGGTGCTTTGTTCCAACATTTCATGCATATCAAATGAAGGAAGCATAAAAGTCAGTAATTTACCGTATAGGTAAAACAGACTAAGAAGTTTGAACAAGAACCTAGAGGCAGTAGTAATGGGGTGAAGTAGCAACTCTCTCACGTAGAAAGTGAGAAAGACATGATGATGGGCGTGAAATGGTCAAGGAATTTGTTCATTTCTATAAATTGTAATGAGAATTTGCTGAGTGTTAATTCAGGAGAAAGGTTAAAAATTTAGGGGTTGCAAAGAATGAGAAAGGACACGAGGGTAGGGTCCACTTGGTCTTTTTCATGAATTGTCCAAGTCCCTAGTATTATATCTATCCGCTGGTACTTTCTCTGTCTTTTTGAGTGCGCTCGCTCAATTGAACTCCCCTATCTCTCTCTCTCATTCTATGAAAACTCTTGAACCTCTGAAAAATCCTGTGTTTGGCACAACAAAGGCATGGGGATTTCTTCTTCAACTTATGTACCACTAGCTACAAGCAAACCATGTCTGTTCCAGTCCCATTCTATGCATCTACTCAATCTTCAATGTGAACAAAATTCAGTTGTAGTTAGACAGGAAGAAAGGAAAGCCCAAATAGCAGAGGATATAAGAGGTAAAAGCAGCAGAGGCAAGAGAAAGTTCTTGGAAGTTTGCCAAGCACGGAAGTATCCTTACTGCTGCCTGTGCCAAGACCGATTTTCCAGCCACCCGCAAGGCGAAACCCCTCTATGTAAAATCCCCCAAATCTTCATCGATCAAAGTATGAATTTCGTGGTCTAGTCTAGTAACAACTAGTGAAAGCATTACAACTTGAATGCACTATTTGGCCTAGTTGTTAGAATATATTTAATATATCCCAAGTAAAAGTAATACCTCTCATAAGAAAATACTTCGTTATCCACCCTTTCGTCTTAAATTGAACCTATGTGTTAACTATGTGTTTGTGAGGGTAGTGCAGTGCACCACTAGTATTAGTTTAGCTTCCATTGCACCAACACTATTAGTTTGTCCTTTACTGTTCAGATGCATGCCAAATGCCACTTTTGCCTCCAGATAAGAACTCAAGGTAATAATATAGCCGGCAGGGATGTACAACCACTGCCAATACCAACTATTATCCATACAAACCTAAAAGGCACACACGTAAAGAGAAAGTAGAATATTGTAGAATTTGTAAGGTAATATGTAGGTACACCACTTTTCCTTTGCTTACTTACTTCTTTTTACTTACATGCTTTCTTCAAGCTACCGATTACCTCGCATTTATAGTAGACAAACACACACACACACAATGCACACATACGTAATAATATCGCATCACCACTTTTTATCCCTTTCCTCTTTCACCCCTTCTTTGAACTGATTCTTTCACTCCTTTGCCACTGCCACTACCTGCCATCAAATCCTTCCTTTTAGTCTCATGTTTTAGTATGCAAAGATATTTGGGATAAATGTTTAACTGTCGCCCATCAGAACAGAATATCAGGAACAAATTTCATATAATAATAATAATCGACCTCAAATGATCCGTTCTAAAGGTATGATTTATTCTGAGGGGAAATATGACACGAATGCTTTCTTAGAAAACGATTCCATTCAAGCAAGGGAGTCACAAACGGAAGTGAAAGAAAAAAAAGTGGCTTAGCTACCTGATTTTTTTTATCCTTATTTGAATAGTCTTGCAGTAGTCTGGTACTTGGACAGACTGGAAAAGACCGAGGGTGAAATATATGTCGTCTGTGTATATATATATTCTTTATCGAATTCCTTCTTAGAGGAAAACACATCTTAAACCATGGTGAAGCTATGCCAACCTGCCCGCAGTTATTTATCCCCTTTCTTTTCTATGCAAACTCAAATGCTCAACAAAGATCTTGTCTAGTGGTGGCATTATTTGTATTGAATAGGATCAGATCACAATAGAAGAGGTAAAATACAGTTAGGAAGTAATAGGTAGTGATAGTAGTTTATCTCAAGTAGGTATAGTTTGAGGAATTACTATAGAGGTAGAAAAGGAGATTCCACGTAAATTCATGTCCCGTCAAATACCTCAACACTCGGTTTTGTCCCCATTCCCATCCACTCTTTCTCTCTTACTTTGGCTTTTCTACCTAGTCTTCCAAACTACCTATTTTCTCGTTTACGTTCTGGCTTTTAACTTGTAAATCCGAAAATGCCCTCCTACCAACCAACGTTTTCTAATGTAATCTAATATGATTGTATGTCTAGGTGCCCTTCCTATCCTACCTTTGCGCTTTCATCCGAGAGAACACAGAGACACAGAGAGAAAACCTCCTGTCAACATTCACGAATGACAATGGAAATAGTGGTGAATTCCATTCCTCGTATAATAAATGACTTTCACGGAAGACTAAAAACAGTTGAAGTGTCTCTAAAATCGTGATGATTTTACTCATTCACCCCGCAATCTCCCTTTTACCAAATACTCATTTAAATTTATTTGACCTTTAGGGACCAATAAGAAAAATTAATAGGTTGCGTTAAAAGATTAAAAAACGTATCCTCAGTCCTTAATAATGTTAAGGGCTATAAACTATCTTGATGTTGGAAAAGATCATATATGAGCGGAACTGACAGGATGCACTTTGTGAGTGCATAAAAACAATAATACTTAACAATTTCTCCTCACCCTGTTTGATGAGCGTGTATTAATTGAAACATACATAATCCATTAACACTGACCATGTACTACTATGTAACTAAATATTGGAAAATTCGGCTATATAGTAGAAAAACAATGATGACCATCCATCTAAATGTCAGTTACATTACAAGTTGTTGTAACTCAATTAGTAGTATGATAGTAGGTGGACATGAACCTTTATTTTTAGAATTGTTTCATGTTCTTGGCAGAAAATGAAATCTCTGTTGGTCACTTCCTATGCAAACCGGAATTTCCTACTTGAATCCAAGTGCATAAGACCCTGACGTCATTGCAACGAGTTGCAGCTATGTGTTAAAAAAGTTAGACTTACTTCAAACATAATTTGGGTAAACTTAAACTTACTTGAAGATTAGACATTGATTATTTATGCAACTGGAGTTACTGGGAGATGAGTTTTAGCAACCAGCTAGAAAAGATCACTTGAACTAGGCCATACAAATGTAGGCAAAGTTACTACTGTGTCATTCAGTTTATTTAGTTGTATTGCAATCTGTAGCAGTGGAATAGGCAATTGCACAAGTTCGTGTGCCCACTAGACCCAATCGGTTTCACTTTCTCGGGTGAAGTACTAAAGGTTCTAGTATTACACAAAAGCACATCAGACAAGACTCAAGGGAACTGTGAATGAGACGTGAAGGAACTAATTGTAAGATGAGATAGCTGATCGTTAGAAGAGGAAAACACGTGCAGGTCATCCAGTTAGCCCTGTTTTAGCTAGGACCTTATTTCTGCTAACAAATGTCTCTATGAGCATTAAATGTATTAAATTTGTATGTTCGTAGTTGTAGAGTAGTATAATTAGCAAAAGAACATTAAACAGAACAATCAGCTTTCATTCTTATTGTCATTTTGATAAGAATTAATGCTTTGTCCCGATTAATGGACCCGCTTGGAACCGTCTCTAAAAATAATAATAATGATATAACAATAGAAGCAGAAATGTAGGTCATTCATTTGAAATCACTTAAAAGCATTTTTTCAAGAGATTCTTGAGAAAAAAGAAGACACAAGTTTTCCATTATCCTACCCTATAAGAAATTGGGAAAGAATGACATTAATAAAGTACCTATATAGAATTTCATTCCTATTATCATTTTAAGTGTCATTCTTTCATTCTACTTGTCTATTTAGTGACACACTTATAGGCATTTAATTTAATTTTCAGCTTTCTCTGACGTCAAAAACGTAGAATTTGCTTGAGTGCCATTTTGAAGAAGCCATTTGTCAATTATCAATTAGGGTTAATTTTGTGTAAATTGAATTCACACGTATTTGTACAAGATTTTAAGTTATTTGACAGTATAATGGGAATCTATAAATAGATTAGTTAGATTTGCTTGCATATGGTGTGGTATTGAATAAATGTTCTTTAGAAATTAGCTGAACAACAACTTGACATTTCAATTCAAAGCTCATCTGCAGAAAGGGTAAACGAAGGGCAAGATAAGTGTAAATGGGATGAGTTAAATTTAACTCAGGAAGTACAGTCAGGATAGCACGCATTTAATCTATCATGTAATGAAAACCCCGAAATGAAATAAATATAAAGGCCAGGGTGGATTTGAGGGGCAAAAAGGACCCGAGGAAACGGGATAAAATCTACATTTATTTTGTGAGTCTCATCTATTTCCAAAACGTAAATGATATCCACTGAAGCACATCATCTATTTGATCTAGATTCAATATTGAATCCCTACATGTATTATTTGATCCAGCTTATAGAGCAATGTAATAGTTTGTGTTTACTAATCGTAAGTTAAACATTATTCACTTTGCCATTTGATACTGAATAGAGTTTCCTTTAACTGTGTATGAAAGCCTTTTCAATTCATTTTGCATCGCGAGTTTCTCATGATAAGACTGGAAAACATATCCGAATTCGGAGTGAGAATAAAACAAATAAATAGAATATTATTATGTATCAGCTACCAAATATGGTACTTTACCCTAGCTGAACATGTATATGACACCTTGTACAGTTTACAGAGGATTATTGACTTTTCAGTGGATTTTGGCACAATAGTGCTGGAACTAGTGCTACTTGGTGGTAGGTTAGGTGGTTTCCCCTCACACTCCTTGATAAATGTAATAAATTGCTGGATTACATGTTTTTCCAGGTTTGCTTGTTGGAGAGTTCCACAATATAGTGAATGTGTAATTTAAGCTTACTTTGCAACAATTTACAAGCCTCTCTCTCCGTATCATCCCAACATCCATCATTTATTTGTAGTTATGCAGTATTTACTAGTAGGAACTAGGAAAATGTCAGATCTTCCACGGTACAGGAACGAATGAAAATAATCTCATCTTTCACAAAAAGCAAAAGCTTGCATCATGTATGTATGTTATTTGCGTAGTTTATATTCACATTTGTACATAGATTCGTACTGAGCACATCTCTTGTACAAAAGTATGAATATAAATCACACCCTGGAGACGTAAACCAGATCTTGTGGCCTCCATTTCGTAGAAATTATATTATTGTATTAGTTTACGTTGCAACATTACATTTTCCTCGTGTTCAAGTTTATATCAAACAAGTGAACTACGATGATTTAGGCAAAATACATTCTGATGTTGGATTCACTCAAGAGAAACTTTAGTAATGGGGTAAAAAATTAGATTAATTTTTATTCTAATTTATTTCTACAGAGCCTTGAGCCTTGAGCCTAACAAAATAAATTATGCTGTGCCATATTTTTTACATACCTTCAATGTAGATCAATCTAACGAAACTTGCATATTAATACGTACTTTGAGTAGGGGACAAATTGACTCAAAAAAGTTGAAAATCTAATGTTAAAAGCTAAAACTTTTGTGCTATTCTGTTAAAAACATTTTAAACGAATTTTAGTAATGGGGTTTATGTAGTATCAGAGTTTCTCTTGAATATTTTTATGATCCCACTCAAGAGTTTGGTTAGTTTTATTTTGTCTTCACTAGTTTATAGGAATGGCAAAAGTAACAAATCCTAAGTTAAGAAGCTGAGAATAATAAAGAAAACATATCAATTTCTGGATTTTCCCAAGTTTATAAATTCTAGGGCTTAGTAATTCTACAAAGAAAGGGTAAGCGTTAACTGCCAGCTAGTTCCATCGAAATAGTAAAACTTTAGCCTCCGGTAAAAAAAAGTGAAAGAGAAAGTTGAGTAAAAGCTTTATACTTTAATGAATTATTAAGGATTCGTATCCATATTATTATTAATAAATTCATTTAGAGGTTTCTCTAAACTTTATGTTCCTTGTTGTCAGGTTAATGTAATTAAGCTTTCAACTTTATTGGTTATCTTAAGTAAACTTTTGAAAGTTCTTTGTTAGTTTTTAATTTATTTTCATCTTAAAGTTTTTTAATTGTAAATTTTCTTTTGTTTCATGTTTCAAATTTTGATTGCCTATAGTTTACATTTCAAGACCTGCTAAAAGAAAATGTTAAACCAAACATTCGTTGTAGTTTAGATGTTTTTTTAACGCAAAGAGTTCTCTAAATTCTAGAGCTTTAACTCTATTATGGTTTATAAGATGTGAGGAAGCTTGCCATAATTTTCCAACAAAAGATTATTTTAAAATCCAATTTTCATTAATTTTAAAGATAATTATTGATTTAAATGTGATTATTTTATGAACGATCTTTGATACATTTTCTCAGTTCAATCTTTGTTTTATGTTTTCAGTGGATACAACAAAAGGCATTTGAATATTACAATTTTTAGCTTTGAGATGAACAAATATTTTTTTTCATATTTTCGTTTAACTCTTAGAAAAACTAATGGCCGCATCTTAAGTAAAATTTACTAACATACAATTCACGAACAAAATGACTAAAATCCGACCACGCCAAGAATTACTCAATATAACATGAAAGGGTTATGAGCCTCAATCAATATGAAAGTTCCTTAAAGCCTATTTAAATATCCAAGGTTCGTGCAGACGCGTTCCATAGCCAGGGCAAATAAACCTTTTAAAACTTTGCATTAGACTAACTTTCTGATGCCATAACTTGCAGAAAGTTGCCATTAACCTGATATATCTTCCCTCCAGATTTATGTAAAAAGACGCAGACTGAGATATTCAAAGTAGTTACGAAATCGGTGCCCTATTATTATTACTACCACAGTACGACCATAAGGATTAATAAAACTTTTGAACAATAGTCACTACTATCTTGGATTGCATCTGTGAGTAGCTACAAAATTATACACAGTATGTTCCATATTATTATGAATGTTACAAGAGAGAGCATTTTTAAATTACATAAAGGGAAGTGAAGTAGTGCCCCATTATAAGGGTAGACAATAAAAGCTCAATTCACAACTTGTTTAAATGAATTGACTTGAAGGTAAATGGATTGTGAAGCAAAAGCACCTTTTTAAGTGTCTCTTATTCCTACAGGAGTACGAAAATTCACTTGCACTCTATTTCAGGGAAATTGCTTCATATTATTACTACCAAGACTTGTATTTCTCTCTTTCGTTCTGCATTTACGATACCTGATTTCCCTTTTCTACTCTACGATACTAAGGGACATTGAAAGTTGTACGAATTTCTTCCTTTATTTTCCTCACTCTGCCTGAAGATGGGCAAAGTAAGTGAATAGAAATCCTACTGAATTGTATTTCACTTTCACTGGTTAGCGGTGTTAGCCCAACACATTTATGTCATGACATATACGACTTAGAATTTTCTCTTATGTATAAAATTGCCTAAAATTGTAATGAAGCCTATTGAATTGTGTAGGTTGTACCAGTAGAATAGAAGTCCTTTCATTCATTTTCTCTTTTGGTCCTTTTCTATCTAACTATGAATATTGTGTTGGAAATTCAATCCAATATTTAATTATGGAAATATTTAAATGGTTTCCCCTTGCTCTAGGAACATAATATGAGGAGGTAAGGCAGTGGCAGTAGGAAGGGTTAATGGTAACAACACTACATGCTAACATTACCCAATCCTACTTTCCTCTTGGTGAATCATTTGTTGGCATAAAATATACACTTTTTTGCTAAAATTTGAAATAGAATACGATTCTGTTGTGCAAAAGAAAGCAATGGTATAAGGATTGCAGGGAATTTGTTCTGATTGATTTACACTCCTTTCTCTGAGCAACCCTATTTGTGAAATGAAATTCGATTTGCAAGCCTTTTTGTCAATGCATACGATGAGCTTATACAAATACTTATTGAATTAGGTAGAAACTCGAATTACTAACAAGTATGCACAAGTAAAGTATAAGTGTGAATAGTTTCCCAATTTTTCTGCACACATTATTATCACACATACATTTTTCTCTATTCTCCTCTTTCACCATTATATAAAATTGTACAAAGGGACTCGTAATGATTTGCACTTCAATAGACAAAAAAAACTGTATGCTTTTTGTACTATGAGAAATTCACACTTGTTAATTTTACTTGTACCTTTGCCAAAAAAACCCTATTATAGATTTAATTTTGATGTAACTCATTGTGCAAACTATCACTTGGCAGTAAAAAAAAACCCCTAACATTTCCTTCTCTGTGTAATGACGCAATATTTTGTGTACTATGTGACTTCAATTCCAAAGTTCAATTAGAACTGTTTGTTCAACCGAATCAGTAAAGCGTGTTTAAAGGTCAGAACATGAAAATAACAAGTAGTGTTGGATTCAGATGATACAAAACAAATGACGCTCAAACGTATCTTCTGAAACACTAACAACTCACGTTTTTAGCACTATCTGTCTATTTTTTAGGTTAGAATAGGATTGGAGGTGATGATGGTTAATCTAATCACAAACATTGGTGTTGACACAGGTGTGTAAATGATGATGATGAAAGGGGAAACTAGAGTCAAAGTGTGAAAATGTTTTGGAAGAATTTCAGGAATAATTGAAAAAGAAACTCGTTAACTTAACTATCTCTCTCTCTGTGTTCTGTTCTGTTTGCAGAGGTTGAGATGAACAAGGATCGGTTTGACTATTGAATTCTCAGAGTAATAAAAGTAAAAGCGGAAGTCTGGCATTTTAAGTAAGGGGCTCTTGTCAAAACACTAGTTTCTAGAGAAAAGAGAGAAAGCATTCTACCATTGTGAGCACTTCCTCACTCTCTTATTATACAGTGTGACAACTCTTACTATTCAGCTTTTATCTTTTCTCCTCTTTCTCTTTCCAGCAGAAGTACATGGGGCAAGTGGATACTACATTAAGCCACAAACCATGCTGGGTCCCTCCTGGATCGAATAATACTACTGTTTTTCTCAGTATCATTTCTTGCGTGATAATTTAAGTACATGTCTTTCTCTACTTGATCAAGGACTCTGGTATATTATTAACTGTTATAATGACTTCCGATCCACAGCTACACATCATCATCATGCTTTCTGGCTTTGTCAGAGTCAATAAGGAGAAAGACGGATGAAATACAAAAAATGAACAAAAATGCCCCATGCAAGTATAAGAATGTAGAAATGTTTCCTTTTTTTGGCATTGCCAATAATTATTGCCAACTTCAATATTGATTGTATGAAATCGATTATACAATTAATCTACTCTGTTAAAATCTGTGACGTAGATAACGTGTAGACAGAAGATGTAAGAGACACGACTGGATTATACTTTTGCTGCAGAAAGTAAAGAAAATGCTCAATCCGAACGGACGGACAGACATGCATTGAAACATTTTCCATGATGTGATTAGAGTTTATCATGCCATTTAGAGGTCTCGGGGGAAAATACTTACAAATCCCAAAATGCATTTGCTTTCCTAAGTACAAAATGAATGGGCATTCCAACTAGTCATGATAGGTTGATGAGCTTTGATACAATAGTAGGATGCAATATGTCTGTCTATTGTATTCATATAGTAAGGTAAGACTAAGGCTGTTGTAGTCTTTTATAAAATACTAATCGACTGAAATACTTATGGTGGATATTACATTTGGATAGTGTTCTGAATCATGAAACTTACCTTTGACGGCATTCAGCTTATTGCCGACCATTTGCTTGGCCACGAAGGCGGCCATCTTGACTTCCACTGATAACTTTCAAACACGCAAAACTATCAGTGGAGAGGATCTGAAAATACAGAAAAGAGAGTACCATTTGTTAAACTTAATTTGAAATTCAAACACTTTATCTTCCACGTTATCCTCCTACTAATAGATTCATACTCAAGCACAAATTATTATCTTTACAGGAACTAGTCTAGAGCAAATATTAAAACTATGGCAAAAATAAACAAAAAGTTTCTCTACCTTCTAAAAGAATATCGTTAGCAAGGGTGGTTGCAAAGGTAGGGGGAAATAACCTATGTTTTAAGGAGGTTGAGAAAAAGGTCGGATGGTATTTCTTGCACGGTTCATTAAAACTTTTTAATGAAGAAGTAGAGTTGATACGCGAGAAACGGGGGTATAGGTAGTAAGGAGCAATTAAATTTTGTAACAAGGATGTACTCTCAGTTCAGTGGATGAGTACGACAAATTAACATCATAATTATAAATATCTCTCTTAGTTATAAAGATGATTAACATAATGATGAGCTATATAATTAAAAATCATTATGTTTCAGCAACTCTGTATCTAACTCTAAAGTTCTTTCTCTTCACTAAAACTAAACGCCACATTTCTGTAACGAGCTACAACTTAATAAGGCTGTGCACAATTCACTTCATTCCAAATTTCTATTGTTCATTTCGAGATTTTGCTCCAGTGGACATTTTAATTAAGACTTAATTCTAACAAATATCTCCAAGTGTAGTTATACTTTTGGTCTACATTAATTGGATTTTCACAAATTATACTCATAATTAGAGAAGAAACTTTTTGTCAGTTTTTTCATTAGGGGTCACAAAATTGTCCGAAATATGAGTGTTGAAAACAAAAAATAATGAGTAAACTAATTATACTTCTTTCATCGCTGTGTTATTAGTTAGGTGTTTTTCGTAACAACGTAAAATAACAATCACTCTTTTTATGGTGTCAGTTTTTGTCAATCCCTTCCAAGGAAGTAAAAAATATAGACGCTTGAATAAGGACAAACTAAACTAATCATTAATGAGGGCTCTAGTTTGGGATGTTGAAGGAAGTAATACATCTCTCTGGCAGAACTTACCAATAAAGCGTTCTACGAAAAGTAAATTTACGCCGAATTTCACCTCCAATCCTATTAAAGGAATTACACGAAGTGAAAATTCTCTAACACTGACTTGTTAACTGTATAAATCTATCAGGATTATTTTCAGGAAGAGAAATGAGTGAGTCGAATGTATTCTCTATAAATGTTACTTTATCTTTCTAGAGGAATGAGAGATATGGAAGTGTGTGTAAGTGAATGTAGAATATGCAAACAGGAGCACTTCATTCGAGTTTATAAAATGAAGATGTGGCCTAAGTCCTCAAACCATTATTCGCATGAGCAACTTGAAAAATTAAATACATGATGCTAATAGTGCTAGAAAATGTGACTTGGGAGGTTTTCCCCCTGGTTTATTTGATTAGACTTTCACTCTTCTACAGTACTGTGTAAATCTAAGCTATTATATAGCATCCATGCCTTCCTCCACATTATCATGTAAGGAATATCAGCTAGGGAGATATTATTAGTAATATCTCATCAAAGTGAAAACCCCTCTTCCTTGTTATTTGTACAAATTTAAATCCCAAGACGCCCTTGCATTGACGTAAATGTAAAGACATCACACGCACACACACGTACTCCTAAAGAAAAGGAGAGGAATGAAACATGATGGAATATGTGCTGATGTGATGAATACCTGAGACGAGTACGCAATTTTAATTACATTTTGCGTGGTAATGGATAATCCTAACAAGAGGTGGACTTTAATCCATCTTGTCAAGATGATGGATGATAAAACAGGGATTTTATATACACTCGTCTAACTCAAGAACCGTAATGATTTTGGACTTGGACTGTATGAAAGATTAACACTTTATTTTCCAAGATAAGATCTACGTCACACCCATCTTAGGATAAGGTTTTTATGACACGTTTGCCCATACTTTAATTTAGCCCAAGTGTAGACGTGTATTTCTTCGGTGTGTTTGTGCCACCCATCTAATTTTATTTATACGTTTTACGTGTTTTTGATTTGACTATAAAAAACTCCGTATCACAGTCATTCTTACGGCCCTGACCGACAACTTAGGGAAATGAAATCTTTATGATGTGAGACGAGTCAAATAGCTAGTATGGCATTGGTATAAGTACTAGTTTTGTGGATTTTGGTCTTCGTGACCTAGAAGTAGTTTTTGGATCAATAACTCCATCCTTGAGTACTAGAGAGTTATATCCGGTTGACTGGCGACTGCAAGGATAAAACGCACTTCAATCTCAGAATTGGAAGAATTTTATTTGGAGAAACTAAGAGCGAGCAGTAAGTTAAGAGTGTAAAAATATAAGTGAACTAATACCCAATGTATATGAGGTCTAGCTTTCCTAGCTTTATACTGTTCTACTTCTCCCTAGTGATGAAATATGAACATTACCTAAAGCAGCTTTGTAAGATCATAGTACAGGATTGTCTCTGAAATGTCAGGGAAAAATGGATTACTTACCTTTTTCTCTAAAACCTACAACCACTATACCACACCAGCCACCCGGTACAGAACCCTACAGCTTTCTGCCACATCAGCAGAGGAAAAGGAAGTAAAAAAGCGAAAGTCACTGTCGTCTTTTACTCTTATAACGAAACCAGTGTGTAACAATGTAATACCAAGTTCTAACCATATTCAACCATTACCATTACCTACTTCCCCCACTAACATTCATCTTACATTTACTTTGCCAACAAACTTCTATCAACTTTTTGCATCAAGTAATCTTATTCTTACCTAAATACACAACCAAACAGAGTAGAGCCTGGCAGAGATGTAATACTAAATGTGGCTTAGATATAATACAGTTAGAACAAAAGCGTGTATTTCTTCAACCCCAACCGTAAAACTTATATGGTGATAAAATACTCTGCCGTGTCAAGATCCACTGTCCACCCAAACTTTTGTGATTCTGATTATTTCAACTTCTACCCTTCAAATGGATACTTTCTTTTTCAATCATACAACTTTCCTTCCTTCAGGTTTCTCATACAATAAGGGAAATACTGCCACTTATCCAAGATAGATATAAAGACTCATCATTCTTATTAATATTTTTATTGCAATTTCTCGTTATTCAATACTTTCATTCTGCCTTTCTTTCACACACCTAACAGAACAAAAAGAAACCTGATTCATGGGTTTGCCTTAAGAGTTTTTGCCACTACCTAATTTATTCCTTGATGTAATAAACCAAATATGATTGAAATGAAAGAAAAGGAAGTTCTAAGACAATATTTGTATCTTAATTGAAAACTTTTCCAAAGGTTGTTTTTACTTTCACTCTAGTATTATTATTTTTACTACTACTACTACTACTACCTACTATAATGCCTTGGTTTAGTTTGTAAAACTCAATGAATGAAAAGAAATAAATATCTTTATTAGCTGAAATGAAAAGAGAAGGTTGTTTTGAATGAAAAAAAGGAGAGTATTAGATTTTCTGAGTTGTGTTGTATATCATAATAGTAATAAAACTCTACCACTTGTGCAACTCTTACATGCAGTCTGTGTAATGTGAGCGAATAATTTCCGAAATTCTATCTGTCTGTTTGAATGTCTCGTAATTTTGCTTTTGATCTCAAACTCAAACTCTCGAGGTATTTACGAGGAGGTTGAGCTTAGAAGTCCCTAAGGACTGGAGAAATCCACCATGTATTTGTGAGCTCTTGCTGAATCACAAGAGATAAATCTGACCCAATATTAAGCCTCTGAATAGATTTATCTGAAAAAAGGATGATGGTGAAAGCAAATGAAAGAAAAAGTCGTCCTTTCAGAAAAGGCCACTTGACTCGAATGAATGGAATAATATTATGAAAGTCATCATAATAATAATAATAAGCCATCGTTTGTATTACGATGAAACTAATAACTTTCTTCCTTTTTTTTTATTTACATGTCCCATAGCTATATTTTCCTCAAATTTCTACTCCGACATCGGAATTACTTCCAACAATAGACATTTTTTTAAATTGTTACTATCATACTACCTTACTTTAGCCTTGAGTATTTCGGTGTTATTATTCTACAAATTTTGTTTACCCATTCATCCTAGCTTAGGATTCGTTGTCAGTTGAAATTACTTTCATTTAATAACCAATAAATAGTCTAAGTTGTTTTTCCTACGGTTAACTCCATTTTAGCTACTTGTAATTGTCGCTAAAACACGAAGTATTGTTATTTTCTTGTGATTGATTTTTACATAATTGCTATGTTTACTTCATTTACGCAGCAGTATAAATGATAAGCTAGAATTGGCTGGAAGCACTACTGCAAAGAAATATTGATAATAATTACATATCTAACAAGGAATGGTTTACTCACAGTAAAAACTAATAAAAACCATCATAAAACAAGAATACCTTGGCGTCTAACCATTATACCTGGTACCTGGAGGCCTCACCACTTACTTAGTACTGTGTATAGTTATTAAAGGACACTCTCGTGATGTCATAATTCCATTAGCCATTATGGCAGCCAGTAACATTATCGTAGTACACTTTGCATAGTCTCGGATCTTTCTTTAGTAGTGGAGCTGAGGTTGATAGGATAATTACAAGCTAGGAGATGACTGTCACCTTTATAAATCAGCAACATTTGGGAGTAAAAAGAAGACTTTTAGTGCCATAGCTGTGAGAGAGATTTTCTCTTGCGGTGTTTATTGTTTTGAAACACTATCCTTAAAATGAAATGAAGGTAAGTATAAAGAGATCAAAGTAGCTTGATAGAATATTCAAAAGGAAACTTGTATACTAAGTAAGAGACCAATTTCTGTGACGCTAAGCTCTTTGCTAATGTTTGCAATCTACTGGGTTCGGGGTCCATTTTGGCAATAGCCATTTTGGTAACAGGTTTGAGGCGACAGAATTTGCAATGTGGTAGTTTTGGCAAAACCATTTGTTCCAAAAAGATCATTCCGGCAAAAATGATTTTAGTATCATCTACTTTAATTTTAACCTTTAATGCATGTCCTTTAATGTACACTCAAAGACACGTTAACTCTAAACGGTCCATCAACAAAGTGCAAGAGAAATACCATAAAAAGTTCATTATTTTTATTATTTATCATGTTATCAAAACGACCTAAAAAAACCCTTTTGACGAAACGACTTTTCCTCAAAAAAACATTTTTTAGCCGAAACGACAATTGCCGACATGCCCATCTACTTTCTCCCGTGTAAAATGCACTCCCTTACAAATACCATAAAGTAGGAACCACGGTCAAACAGTCATCATCATACTCTGAATAAACTTCAAACCACTCTATTTCTACCAAGCTACCAGCATTGTATTAACAGAGAATTAGGATAAAATAGTGATTTTCATCTTTAGTCTATTTCGTGAAGGAACCAGTACAAAGCAGAGAAAAATATGTATAACACATATGATATAAGGCATTAAGGTAGATTTCTGCCGAAATGAATTCTCTAGATCACTCAGACTAAGACAGAAGAGAGAGAAAGTAGTAGTAGTAGTAGCAGTATTACACTTTGTCTCTTTCTCTCGCCTTCTCAAAGTCATTTCTCCCTGTTCTAAGAAATGCACTTTAGCAGATAATTGGGCTCATAAACCTCATCCCATTCTCCGCGACTCCACTAGGACGACCATAGTATTACTGTCATTACTATTCACTACAACTATTACGACTGCCATCAATCTACTTTGAGTATCAGTATATACACAGAGCCTTTGAAGAGAGGAGGAGGAAGATATTAAAATCCTAGTCTGTCAAATAGGACTGACAATTGTCAGGCATGTCTACGAGTGAAAGTCTTCTTCCAAAATCAGCGCTCCTCAATACTAGGACTAGAACGTTGGCTAGAATAGATATTTCCAGGAGGATTTCATCCAAAGTAGAAACATTCTGGGTTTAGTCCGGTCTACTATTTAGAATCTGTAGTGGTAGTTGAATGCACGCGGAATTCCAATTTGCAAAGGAGCCACAAAGAACTTTCTCTTTTTAAAACTAGTCGTGCAGACAGTTAGAGTTCAGCTCTTTTTTGTGTTCTATCTACCTCCATAGCTTGATATGTAGTACAAGCATTCTATTCCTTTTTGATGTGAAATGGGAAGTTAACTAATCTGAAATAGAAGATGACGCAAGGACAAACTAGTCACATTTGAGAGAACACTTTATACTCAATGGAGATCAAGCAGATTGGTACAAAGAAGAAATGGTTCAATCAATAGTTCTCCTGTTTTCTTTTATTTGCACAGAAAATGCCGTTTTCTTTCAATTTAGTTTTCATTTCATTTCCAACCGTACTAGACTCTGAGCTAGTACTAGTCACTCACTTTACTTTTCTCTCCTCTAAGACTTCTCTCAAGCCTTTCTCCATGAGTGCTTTCCTCCTATGTATGACACATGTATGCTTCATTTTTGTCAATACCAAAAAAACTAGCTTTTGTTCTCCTACATAGGAAGAAGTAGCAATGCATGCTTGATAATTCAAACCCTTGTGACCTGGGAGTATTAAATCGTATGTATGTCATTCTTCTTGGCATCTACTATAATTGAGTTATGAAAATAAATAAAATCCCTAGCTCTCATCTCATGCATGAAATTATTTTTCTGTTACTAGCGTATATTGTCTTTTCCGTTTATATTTAAAATGTCCTGTAACAAACGTAACCCTTGTCATCCTTAGTAAACCCTCTTTGGAAAGAGGTTCTTCAGTTTTTTTGTCGTTTGTTTAGTTTGGGCAAATACGATACAACTTCATTGTACGCGATTAGACCCGTGTCCCCTAAATTAAATAACCTTTCGCGTACACCCGTTCAACAAAAATTGTCATAAATAAGAGGAAAGTAGAAATTCCATCAAAAAGAAATGCGTGAGCAGCTTAAGTATAATTCAATTGTATTTTACACCAATCAATGAGTCATTTGCAGAACACAGCAATGCTCTATAGCACAATATAAACACAAACCATTTCTCGTGACAGTATGAAAGGCTTTTCAGAAACAGATATGATCCTAAATTAAATTATACAAAGGTGGCGTTTTTTCCCCGACAGGTCCTCATTATTAAACATTTTTGTCAAATGAAGAAGTTACATTTGAACCTGAATTTGACAATCACTTGGAATCCAATTACAGAGGCTCTTGCATAAACGTTAGGAAAGAGTCAGCCTCATATTTTCTATTAGCTTCAGTTCCTATTCTGTCATCAATCTTTCATTCCTCTTTTTAATTAGGAGAGACAAGTAAAATGTGGTGACGATGCTTAGGTAGGTGCAAGTAGATTGCAAATATTTATTGTGCATGTGGGCCCATTGAATATTGTACCAAATATTATTCACCTTGTACAAAGTTGGGTGATTTCAAGAGCTGTATAAATCTTATCACAAATCGTAACCGTTGCAAGGAATAATATACTAATAGTAATCACCTGCTAGAAAGATATATAAACTTTCCTTGAGTTCCCTAAAGGGGTTTATTCATCCTGTGATCTCTTCTAGTAAATTTCGTTTGGCCCAATGCTAGTGCTCTTGACTCATAATAATATCGGGTAAATCGATGAAGAGAATGTGCAAAGTGTCAGATTAAGGATGCAAAATGTATAGTGAATGAGACGGAACCCTAGTAAATGCATCGTATCACCCTTCCAGTTTTCCCTGTGACCCAAACTAAGTAACGGACTAAGCCTAAAAAAGATGAACTTCCCCTTGTATTCCTTCTTGTCCTTTTCTAAAAGGGAAAGTTTGTGTGTAGAAATGTGGATTCGGAAAACTCGAATTGTTAGGGATTAGTAATGGTTCTTGTATATTCACATCAAATGGCTCAAGTCACTATCACCATTATCAAGTACCTACTTTGGAAGAAGTGAAAGTATCGTCGTCCTGCTAACAGTCATCCTTTCTCAATTCTCAAAAGTATAGCAAGGAACCTAAGACCTTATATACATACAGAAAGAGGGGAAAGACGAGAAGAAAATTTTGGCCCGGTGCCCAATCGGATCCATAAACTGGAACAGCATGGTTCAAGGATGGGCTTTCATTCCAAATGTAACAGACAAACAAGAAAGTATTCTATACCCATACTTTTGTGTAATGTTAGGCCTAAGCTAAACTAAAGCAACTATAGTTTAGGATTGGTAGTAGTAGTAGTAGGAGTAGTCGTAAAACGGTAAGTACATCCTCAGAAATACGATACGTACATGCATACCAATATATCGTGAATCCCTAACTTGTGCACAGAGATAACTAGAATAGAAGTAAGAACAAGTTAAGCCTGGATCCTTATCAAAGTCTCTGCAATATTATGCTACGCTATTCTGGGCTCTTTCTTCGATTCTAAAACTTTGCTGAACGTCCATTCAAGCAATATAGAGAAGTAGAACTGACGATGATGATAATGATGATGATGGCAAAAGACGACAGACCAGACCTACTCAGACCAGCCCAGTTCAGATGGTTGACTATAAAAACGTTGTTATGGAAACTGAAATACTTCCATAGACTTCATCTAAAAGAATATCAAATATATATGTTTGAACTAGTATTAGCCTGTATGTTAAATGTATTAGTGAGGGTGGTAGTTAGTCATGAAGTACGCTACTTTTCTCCACAAAGCTTTCTCTTTTTGCTTACTTTGGTATCAACTTCTTTTTTTAGATCACGTAGCATCAATCGAAATGGGAAGCAAGGTTGCGAAAAGTGGGGTTTGAGAAAAGTAAGTAAAATGTAAAGAAAGTACGTGCACAGAGATATAAAAGACAGAGTTGACTTGTTTGAATATGTTTTAAGTTTCGGAGAATCCTAATAGGGTTAAGACTTTGGGAATAAAGGGGCAAACAGGCCCTTACTTTCATCTATTCCACTTTCTCCATCTACGTTTGACATCTTTTATCTTTAGAAAAGCCTGACATATTTTTGGGCATTTATTGAGATGCTCACATTTAAATTCTTCTTCTTACCCTCAATCCCATATTACTAGAGTCATCACCATGCATGATGAACCTAATCATCAGTCATTTCCATACAGATGATGAGTAACTCAACTCACGAATAATGATTATTTCAGACTCTAGACCTCAGGGATGGAAATGGTCCTTGTTAGAATTCGGCAGAAATTGGACTTTACAATGCAATTTATTCTCCTTTTAATTTGTCTATAAAAGGCACTTATGTGCTATTATGATGGAACAAGTGTTCTCATCTCAAGAACTGTCAAACTAATAACTTTCTTTCATATCCTTGGATGTCAGTTCAGACATGAGTGAGTAGCAAAGTGATGCAATGATGTATGTGTAATCAGCAGATACCAAGTCTACATTTTTGGAGTGGTAGTAGTGAATCACTTCAAGAAATTCATCTTTGCTATAAGTGATGCGAAGCGTTCTATGCACTTTCAAAACTAGGTACTTTACTACTTTTAACGAACTAACGAAATTCTAACGAACGAAAGAAGAAAATTAACCTGCCTCTTAATTTCTGTGTATTTATGAAATTTTAGGCCTAAAAACGGCGTAAAATCTACATTTTATGCGTTTGAATCATTATTACCAAAACATTTCAAATACAAACAACTCTTAAAGCTATTGAGCCTTAGACAAACTAATTAGTTGTATGAAAAACGACAAAAAACTAGTGAACGGTTCAAGGAGTCAAAAATTAGAAGCTCTATGGTTACGCTATTTCAGAGCTAGTACGAACTATTACTTTAAAACTAAAGACTCAAAACTCAAAACTATATAGATTATTTCTAAACATACCCTAACTACTGTGTACACAAGGTAAATACGATGAGCAGTTTTAAAAATTAAAAGATAAAAATAAAATAAATACGAAATCACCGTAAAATCTTTGGTAAAGTGCGATCACAAGTATAATATAAATTTAATAATGTGGATATTTTTACAGCACCGAAAGACAAAACAGATAGCTGTGATGTGTTAAAATGATCTATACGCTCCTGCTGAAAAAAGTTCATTAAATTATTTAAATTGCATATTTTTAAATGCGCTTTACCTTAGTTTTTGCCGTCTTTCGTATTTATTTTTATTACCATGAGTCCCGTGGATGCCCATGCTATCCGTCTGCAAAGGCTCTACCTTTCACAAACTTTAACAAAGCGAGATTTTTGTTTTGGGCTATTCCAGTGTACACAAGTAATGTTCATCGCCACTCGTACACTCACCACACCCATTGAGAGAAGGCTGAATTTATAAAATGATGTTTCGAAATTTCTACCACATCTACACCTACCGTTAGCTCTGTTACTTTATTATATCCGTTTGTAATAGTATATTAGTATTAGTAATATACTACTAGTTTGTATGTAATAGTTTGTATTAGTTTATTGCATTCGCATATCAGTAAAACCGAGTTTCAGCTCTGTCCTTCGTTTCCACTTTCCAAAAGGTTCTATCCTCATGTCAAGTCAACTATTATAGTTTATACCTCATTCAGGAGCCAAAATTTGTCTCAGATTCATTATGCAAATGCAATCACAAACATTTTCGCAGACATTACAAGTTAAACATTTTGCCAGACATCAAAGTGCCCTTTGTCAACTTGTATATACGGGTACCCGTCTCAAGACAAAACAAATAAACAAAGATAAACAAAGTATAACTCCAACCTTCTCAATAACATATATTTCTCCAGTATTTAGAGGAAACTTTGCAATATGCTTAAAACCTTTCCCCTTAATCTGTAATCCGATTCTGAATATGTAATTCAACACCAAATTGTCTACTAATTTTTAAAAAGACAAAGGTAATTTTAGAAATTCAAATTTCTTTTCAGATAAAAAATCATATTTGCTATTAAGTAATCTCGCATGTTAAATACTTTTGGATCAAATTCAAAAAAATTCAGCGTTTTATAAAAAACATAAAGTACTGTGTTATAATCAGTGTGCTATTAGTATCTAATGCATATCCATTACATTATAGGTAAGCATGCAGTATCAACACCATTATCGACGAAAATGGACTTTTCATGTTACAAGGACAAACAACACATACGAACTTCCATCAATCTTTAACTGATTTTTATCCATCCGGATACAAGTTTTTTCTCTGCTAGCCCAAAATATTTTCATATCCTATATCAGTAAAATAGTTTTTTCTTACGGATAAAATAAATTCTTTTCTGATCTACTGGTAATTGCAGATGACGACAGCAAATATCTAACGATTTCCTCTCGTAGGAAAATGCTTTAACTTTTAATACATTACTTGTTACCCTTGACCTTTGAACTTCTTAAGGCAATGTAAGAGTATATACTGCAAAGGAAGAGTAAATTAAATAAAATGAAAAGCGTTCTTGTAGACTATCACCATTTCTTAGAGGAATTCCTTGGCAGATTCAATATTGCTTTGTCATTACTGACATTCTTAAGCAATTATCTCAGCCATCAACGTTTCTTGTGTCGGTGTTTGCTATAATTATATTGATGAGAAATAGAGCAATCCTGACAGAAAAATTCCTTTGTAATAAAAGTTGCTCATACTTACAATTAAGATGCTATCATGTGCTTGTAGAAATACATGAGTACCGAATGCCGGAGGAAGAACGGAAATTACACCCGACAACAAAAGACTAACTGCTTAACTTTCTCTTTAGCTGTTTACTTATTGAATGCATTGCAAAGTTTATTTTCCTATATTTTCTTTGAGTATATCTTGAAAGTAGACTAGGAATAAAGTAATCTATTCATGAGATTTAAAACGAGGCTCGGTTTATTCGATTTGGAATTTAAATTTCCTTCCTTAGAAATAGATACAACTTCAATAAAACAAATTACCGAAAACCAATTTTAATTTATTTTAATTTTTTTTAAACTCAAAGTTTAGAAAGCAAGTTCACAAATATCGCAATTATAACTTATCGTCAAATCTTTCACAAAAAAATGTTACCTAATCAAATTCATGTTTTGCTTATGAATACAAGTCCATCCGAGGTAAAAAAAATTGTACTCTCATTGGAAACAAATTGGTGCCCTTGAATCTCAAGGCTATATTGTAAACAAACAACCTATTCTAACCAGTTGGAGTTTTCATCGAGCTAAATCGATCAAGATCGAGCTGCTTTTTGTTACCTTGATCAGTTTCCAATAAAATACATTTTTCGAAAATTTGCCCTATTATTCAAAGAAACTTTCTTCAACCAGCTCATTTATACAGTTCACCAGTGCCCTTGAAATTATTCCAAACAGCCATTCTTCCGCAAAAAATCCTTTCGTATTCATTCATTCAAGATTTCAGCACGCCAATCTAAGCTCTCTATAATAACATAATACAATTTTTATACACTAGCAAAGGAAAAAAGGATTTGTGTTACTCCAAATCTAAAGATCCTGATCGAAAGTTTACCTTGCGAAACACGTCCTACAATTCGTGCTTTCACTAACCATTCTCCCTAGTACCGTTTTGCATGTCAAACTTTTTGCCCAGCAGTGAGTGGCCACCACCACAATTCTACTATACCATGAGAATTTCCTCGTATTCTTGTAATAACACAAGACTTTCTATACATATACAAGACTTATTATTATAGAAACGTAATATTCCTTATTATGATATGAATTACCTACATAGTACTAATACAGAAATTTTCGACTTTACACGCACCATCTCCCTCGAGAAAGCAAAAGAGTTTGCCTGGGTTCGGAATTGTGGAATACGAATGAGTGCAGAAAGTACCAGAACACAGTTAGCGAATATCTGCTGATTTTTTATTCAAGCCATCGCTTTATTATTAAACCTCTTTAGTCTTTGTATAGTCCCCTTTAAACATAGCAATAGCCTTAGTATACTTTTTCCATGTATTTAACCGTATAGCCTTTTTTATTACAAGTACATTTCTAGCTGGATAGGTAATAGCCGATATTCTGCCTCTCCTATGTCACTTTCTATTCTTTTTTGCCTTTCCCTTCCCTATCACATGCGAGAAATTTCTCATACAACCCATATTTATAGCAAAGTAATATTCACCAACGACCTTGTCTATTTATATGCAATTATTACTGGGTAGAGAACATTAGTTCCACTATAATGCATCATTTACATTAATTTCTCTTCTCATTACGAACCCTGAAGGAAAAAACAAAATATTTTACAAACGTAATTCAATTTTAACTGGAATTTGAGCTCGAGTAAGATTTTTATGATGATGGGTTTTGAGCATTTTTCAACGTTTTAAATGTGTGATTAATTGAATTTTGTATTTTTGTAGACGTGTCGTTTTTAATTTTTGGGGTGTCATAAGCAAAAAAAGTTGTGAACTCATCTTCAGAGCTGGGGTTGTGCAATGTGAGACCTAATATCCATCAATCATTAAACGTTTTATATTGATCTATAAAAGGAAGTGCCCATACTTCACTAAATTTTTTAACTATTAATTAAAGGTTTCAAGTCAATAAAACCGCTTGGCAAAAAGCCAAGATTGAAAAAAGGGTTAAGGGATGAAAGCAGGGTTCCGTATAAGCGTTTAGCAAGATATCACAAAAAGTTTCCCAGAATGAGGCAAAATGAGACAAGAACTCGGATTGCGAGAAAAAATATGTTTAGTAATATTTGCATGAGGTACGATCTTAAAGAAAATTAAATGAGCTGACATACTTCTGTCACCTTTATTATTTTTCGACCCTGATTCATAGTGTAAAAAGGTAATTATCAACATTGGTTTCATTAACATTAGAAAAAGATTACAGTTCTAGATGATAAAAAAATGAATTAAACTGACGCTGACCTATCCGTTTCACCCGAATCGTATCCACAAGCTTAAGATTAAAAAGTGGCCTTGATATTACCATTCCTCCAGATTAAAAGACAAAAGGTCAATAAAGTCTTCTTATAATTACCTCATTTCCCCTTTCTAATAAAAGAATGTTACGATATTAATAATAACTGCTTTCTATATAATCAAATCAGCAATAAATCTCATCCTCCTTTTCAACAATTTCAAATACTATGGAATATTCTCTAGAGCATCGTATTATAATGAATAACCAATCAAGTATTAACATAATTAACGTTTACATGGACCTCAGATGAAATAAGGAATCGACAGGGGAATTAAATGAAAACGTAATTAAATTAAATAGAAAAAAATTCCCAACCATTTATGGCTAGTTGATATGTAAATGATGCAAGCAGACATGAGGAACTTGTTCACCCTAGGGTATACTACAGCAGAGGGATGAAGGCAGTGTATAAACCTAGTGATGTACAAGTAAAGAAATATTTGTCTAGTAGTTAATTACGAGCCGTAGTAACAAATCATTTTCAGAGAGTAAGTTTCTTGTTTAAACCCAGCTGGTACAACAGATAAGAGGAAAGTTTCTCCAAGCCTTGTCCATACATTCCACCAATGATAAATACAATTTGAATCATTGTTTCATTCTTACTATATCAAATATTATTATTGAGACATATACATTCAAACACAAATAACTTGAATAGAACATCCAGATCTATAATCCTCTCAAGCATGAATTGTACATTATTAGAACTTTTGTGTTTTTAGAGAACTTAACTTGCATTTGGTAGGAATTGGGGCTCCAATGCTCCTTCAAGCCCATGCCTAATGTTAATCAATAAAAGATTATAGTTGTGCCAAAAAGTAACCTACACACCTCCAGTGAATGGGAAAGGGTGTGAATTTTAATTTTGAAAATGAAATTCAGGCGATATAAGAAAATGTCTTGTGCTTTACCTCCTCCTTTTATCTCAGAGAACTTTCTCCCATTCGGATTTGATAGAATCCCTGACATATACATTTTTTGCATCATTATCTCACTCTACCTTAGAGTTACTCAGGGAAAGCAGTTACAGAGGGAAAGCTGAGACGTCGGATATCTAATAAATTTCCCGAGTTCTTCCATAGGATAAAAAGGGGATAAGAGACGGAAATAATAAATTGCCTTCTCACGAAACCTTGAATGATAATAATAATAGGGTTAAAGGAAACCTTTTTTGTGTTTCTCTTTATAAGAGACCTAATTAAAGCTATCCAGTACCCTATGGTATCAAAGTACATATCACTCGTCTCAAAGAACGTATCAACTTTCAGGTATAAATATCCTTGGGTCAGTATACTACTACTAATTCTCACTTTACTCAGGGGCTTCTTTCTACATGTAGTGGTGGTTTACTAATATAAGGTAACTTAATTTCCTTTATTGTGACAAAACTAGAAAACATCAAAGATAATTTCAAGATCCTTAAGTAAAATGAGGCTAAACTGGAAAAGTGAATTTCGGGTTGTACCATTTGTACAAAGATGTGACACGTGGATGAACGCGTTAATGACTTCTAATTGCTTTCAGTCCTTAGGAAGGTTTGCTTACAATTAGGGATGATGATGACAGTGGCTTAGAATGACACGGGTAGAATGTTACAACTCGAACAAGTAATGCGTAAAATACAAGTTGACAGATCCATCCCTCCCAGTATCCAATCAAAGAAAAGCCTTATAGTGGTTCAGCAGTACTTTTACAACTACCACTATCCAAATACCAAACTCCTCTCTATCATCATCTACCAAAAGTTGCTTTCACACTCGAGTAATCAACATGTCAATGTGAACTATTGTTATGAGCCTGAAGCATGAATCACCTACTATATGTTATTACGCCTTAACAACAGCTGACAGTAGGAATTACCACAATGTTCCTTTAGCCCTTTAGGTATACAGAGGTTTTTCCATCCATATAAAAATCATCCATTAACAAGACTCAAGAAGAATAGCATGGAAACAACCTTCCCACTTACATGCTTCAAAAAAGCCCCACAATCGATATACTTTATATAATGGTAACAATCCCAAAGTAGTATCTGCCTTTTGAAAATTTAATTAGCCAATTATAACACGTTTGTTAATGGGATTAATTTTTACTGATGAACTAATTACTAAAGGATTAGCATTCTTTTTAGGTACTTATTTCTACTAGAAGTAGAGAACCTAAGCTTTTTTTTTTAATAAAAAGTACGAATTGAGTTACTCCCCACGCATTTGTATTGCTTCCTTGATATTTTGATAATATTTTAATAAGAATGATCATAATTTATAAGTAGGCATCGTTAAATACCAGGCATAAAGTTGAGTCTGAGTAGCCTTCACAGGGGTGTCCCGTGTGCCTTAAGTCGAGGCAACAGAAAGTGGTTTCTTTCCTCTAGTTTCATCCAAGGGAAAGGAGAAAGCTGTGTGTGCTATGGCATTTGTGTGGTAATATCTAAGAAAAGGGTAAATCGGTTGTATGGGATGGGAACATTTAGGAGGACGGGTAAATAGACAGCAATAGTGCTTTGCAGACTTACTACGGGTAATGTTTCCGGGCTGGGGCAATATTGATACTGTGTACTGTTATGAGGACTACTACCACTTCTACTACTCTATCCACGTGATTGTACTTCCAGAGCTCACACTACTACTACTTTCTACTTTACATAAACCGTCTCAATCTTACCGCAACTATGTATTTCGCCGGCTGAATGGTAAAAGCGTACTTTCAATGCGAGTGACAAACTAATATTGGGCCTTTTCTCATTGAAACGGCTAGAAGGAGAGATAGGTGCTAAATTCTCAGGAAAAACGTGAACAAAGAGAAGGAAATAGATTTCGGTTTCACAGGAATGGGAAGCGTGTGTTGGGGATGAAAGATAGTGATTTGGGGTATAGAGAAATTGAGATAGAGCACTACTACAGCGTGTAAAATTGAATGTTTTAGATTAAAGAAATTACTTGGATAGCTGGTCTGTTGAAGGTGGTCCTGAAACTTCAGCTCGACTCTTTTTTGCAAAGGAACTCTAGTAGTATTCCTTGAGAGAGAGAGTAGAAGTAGAAGCAGTAGTAGTTAGTAGTAGTATCAGCAAATAAGTAGTGGTGGTTGTTGTATGTAATGAATACTATAATTCGTTAATAAATTCGGAAGGCGCAGCAAGGACTGAGAGAGAGACAAGGGCTTACTTTGCTACTTTTGATTGACAGCCGTGTAATTTAATTTAGATATATTTTTTGGTTAGGAGACAGAGTGTGGTTGTTGATAAAGAAGATGATGGTGAAGAAGATTTGATGGTTGGTGATGATGGTTGGTTGGTGTGAAGTAAGTAGTAGTAGTTGGTTAGTTAGTTATTAGAAAAGGGTACTGGTTGGTTTGGTAATGATGGTATTGGTATTTGGTGATGGATGATAAAAACTGGGTAAAATGTAAGGGTCTGGGTGGGAAAAAGTGTAAGGGAAAGTGGTCGGATAAAGAGAGAGGTTGGAACAAATGGTATCGAGAGAAATGAACTGACCTGGAGTGGAAGAGAGGACGAGAAGAAAGATGATGATTCCACCAGCACAGCCACGTACGTACTGCTAATGTCGAAGTGAAAGTCGGCGCAAGGCAAGGGCTCCAATGGGACATCCACACTCCACACTACCATTACCTCTTACCAGCCAACCATCCGTCCAATCTATCCATTCCAATTTCACTTCAGTCCCTACCTACTCCTATGCTAACCAACTTCTCAGGCACCACGGCCAAAGATACAACAAACCTTTATACCCAATCTATACTGATGATACTGCCTTTGCCTGTGCTTTCACTTTACTCTCACACAATGCAAAATCCTCGGTTTTCTGCAAGCCAAAGCCAATGCCAAGTTCCCTACCCCGCTCTACGCTACACGCTAACCTCTCTCCATGCATACAGAACACTTGGATAATGTTAAAATGTAAAAGCAGACTCAAGGCTTCCACCACTACTCTTTATTTGCTATTGCTCCTATTACTTATTACTGGCTCTTTTCCTCTTTTTCTAGATTGCCAACCATACAATGTGTACTACGGCAGATAGGAGCCGCACTTCTCTAACTCATACTTTCCTTTTTACTGTGAAATTTCCCTTACTTTAGTGTGCCACCACCACCAAAAGCTAGTTGTTCTGTTCATATGTACTACTAGAGAGATATGTGTTTCATTCCACAGTCTCTTTCCACCAAGTGGTATCGATCATCTTACTCTTTGTCCACCATTCCCATTCCTCTCTCGGTCTTGCTTTATGTACATACCATTTCCTATGAGCCTCTAGTCCTAGGTCATACCCATCCCCATACGAGCTTATCTAAACTTAATGTGAGGTAAAAGTAATTCGTACCAAGTTCGGTCTTTCCCGGCTACATTCTTCTTTCTCCAGCTCCAATCCCATCGCTTCTCCTGAATGCTTAAAAATTTGTGACGGAACTTTCTTCGTCCTCGTGTCCCTTACATTACTTTTCCTAACCTCCTAAACTATGATAAACTATAAATGGGATATTTCTAAAAGTTACAACATCCGTCCATTTGATCCCAGTTTCCGTATCGTATATATGGATGTGGTCTCGCTTTCACTTTTCTTTGGTCCTCTTCTAGCAAGCAATCAAGCAGCGTGGAAGCAAAGGGTTCCCTCCGAACTAAAGGCATCTGACCAAAGACCAAGCCAATCCAGTCCCATCGTCAAGTGTATAAAAACTAGAATGCAAGAAACATTAAGAGAAAGAAGAGATAGAGAGAAATTTGGAATTTCAAGGGGAAAGTCCACATTGAGTCACAGTTGAAACCATATACCGGTTTCTGTCTCCCATCAAATGTACTACTTTTACTTTCTACTTTCCTTCATCACACCACAAACTCTCACATACTCCTCGACTTCTGGTATCCTATTGTCGAAAACTTGAAATTGATCCATTATTTTGATGTCAGCAAAGCATATCCATTCTCGAATGATTTACTTTCATCATCTAACCTCATATTTTCTCTCTGTCCTTTATTTTTCACTTTTTTCAATCATAACTTTTCTTTCTATCAAAAATATTTCCTCCTGCTTTCTCTTTTTTATCCAAAAGAACAAAAAATAAAATAATCCAACACAGCCAGAGCTATTAGTTGTGGTGGTTGGTGTCAGGTGGAAAGCACCATTGTTGGTAATAGTTCTTCCTCTCAAGTGAAAATGATATGATGGAGAAAATTGTATTGTTAAAAGTTTTGAGTAATATCAAGTTACAGAAAGATAATATTTTACTCTTAGCCTTCGAACTATCAATATCATTGGTTATGGAAACTGACACGATGGTACTCAATCCCAATATTACTTCGAGTCAGTAATTCAGAATGTCTGTTATGTAAGCCTTTGCCTCAATGATGAACCACATCAGTACAATAAATTGCCCATATTATATAAACGAGCCATTTTACTTCTCATCCATTTCCGACTTTACCAAACCTTGCCAGTCATAATTTACACTTTGAATCGACCTAGTTTTTCCCCATATATCTTTTTTCCCTTACTCACTTTCAGTCTCCTTTCACTACTCAAAAGAAACTGCTCCTTTAAATGTTTGAACTTTGAATATTAGGTAACTTATACTCTCAAAAAAACTTTTTATCCGAGGGGATTTCAACTTGAAGTATTGCCTTTTAATAAAAACTTTTCGCTTGATCTGAGAACAATCCTTGCCATTGTTGTAACTTATTTTTTTATTCCTGATGTCTCAATAGATAGTCTAATAATAATAAATTACACATCCCTCATTACAAAAGTCCCGTATTTCGCCAACGTTTCCCGGTATGAGTGTTTTCTCTGTGTTTTATGTTAAAACATCCAATGTTTCATTTAAAATAATACAAAACTCTATTTACTCTATTAGCTTAACTACAACAGTAGTGTTTATTTTCTTTTATTAGCAAAACTCTATTAAAAACACTTTATTACAACGAACTAAACCATATCCCGTTTACAAAGTTAACTAATAAAAATACATGATATATTTATACAATACATTTATAATAAGTTGAAGTACACATACAGTGCTACCCCTAGGCACATTTCAGTTTGTAATATTGTAACAAGTAATAATACGAGTGAGGCTCAGGCTTAAGCTAGAAACTATATTGTATTTGTCTAAAACAAATAAGCAAGGAAACTTGCAAAATGAATTTACATTTATGTTGAATTTGAATCTAGAACCTAGACCAATACACAGTTGCAAATTGACTAAATGTATGAGTACAATATTTACTTAGCTTTTTACTGCAAACAAGAAAAATAACCCTTTTGTCTGCTGAAGTACAATAATAATAAAGCGTTAGCTTGAACGGAGAATTGTTCTATTTTTTTGGCACAAACATCGAGCGTTTTCTCTGCTATTTGTTTTATTTTTTTGATACGTCTTTTGCCTGAAATAAGACAAAGGATGAAATTGGTATCAAAAATTGAAACTGATAGTTACAGCAAAATGTATAGGAAAAAGGACGATTTCAAAGGTCCCTTGGAGTAAAAGAACAGTATTGAAGTCATGTCAAGGGGGAGGAGGACGTACATGACTTCCCAGAAAAGAAAAGACGACGCATGAAGAGATAACAATGTCACATCACACACATCCAATGATATATAGTATTTAATATAGCACATGACACCTGGCACCGTTCATAAATAACATTCATTAATCTTTTTACATGGAATCCGGCTTCTTCGTGCAAATTGAAAATAAAAGCTGCTTACAGCCTCTTTATCTCAATATATGTACATAACAAAAGTAACATAAATGGACTTTTTGGAGGTAAGAAAAAGAAGCCTACATCAGGCTACATGATTTATAGCTGAACAATCCCTGTATTATAAACAATCTTTTAGGTAGTGAATGAAAGTGACCTTTATCTAACGTCACAAATGGATAAAAAAAACTGCCTCAGCATCAAAAAGATTAATGAAGCATTTGTGAACGGTACCTAATAATACGAAATTATATCTATAATGCATGTACTTTCTCCCATACCTTCAATTTTTTGTCATCTCTGTTCTTTTACAAGTTTTATGGAGACTCTTTCAAAGTTAAGGAAGAAAAAGGAACACTTTCCCCTTACATACAGCAACACATTTTTCATTTTATCTGTGCCAAAGTTTCTCTTTCTTGAGAAGAAACTGAAGAAGTAACATTGCCAGGAGGATTCCTTTCACCAGAAGTTGCTCCATAGTTTTCCCCAGCCACCACCGACTCTTTTCCCTTTCCTTCCAGATCTTCACCATTCCTTGGAGTTGGTCCATCTAATCCTGTATGTTTTCACCCAAACAACAATCACTAATAATTGCAATACCAAAACTGTCAGAGATCATTTTTCCTGCTTCTTAATTGATTTAAGTGCCTTGATAAAAATGACGGGTAAACCGTCCAAAAATTGCACACTTCATATATATTTATTAGCTGAATTCTGCCTAAAAACTTTTTCAACCACTTATTCAAGTTGCCATCCGGCATCCCTCCCTCGCCTCGTGGTGGTCTTTCATGGCTTTTGTATGTAACATAACGAGAGAGCTAGTAAAATGTATAAAAGTATTTTGAAATAGTCCTAATGATGCTTATTGTTCTTTACTTCTGTAGAATAACTATGGTATAATATTGCCTAATGTTCAGTAAACTAAAATGTAAGACATTTCCTCACTGGGATTTATTTGTGTCTTAAATTGTACCTAAATTATTGCCAACTTCTTGGAAAACGATATTAATTCTGCTCTACGCTTTCTCTTTTAAAGGGGAGCTTTTGAATAAAAACGGGTTTCCACTACTATGCGACTATTACTATTAAGCATGGAGTAACGAATGTGGACATAATGTAATATCCGGAAAGTATTATTATTGCCGGGTATCATTCTCATCTATGACTTTCCTCATTAATTTTCCTCTCTGCTTTGACCACAGGTACATTTACCCAGTATGAAAGCACTCGTGGTGACTTTGACTTTTCCTACCTCGTGAATAGAATGGTTCCCTCTGATATCTGTTGTTGTAGGAAGGATTCAAAATCACAGCAGGAGTAGGACTGCCCTGGCTTCGAATCATCATCATTGGTTTTGTTCGAAGTTGTCGACCAGGTTTTCCTGACGGTTGGGGCTGCTGTTGATGTTGGATTTTTGTGGGCGGTTGATGAGGTTTGGAAATTCCTTGCTGGTTGATTATTTGCCACACGTCTGTCAGTAAAGTTAAAGACAGGTTATCTTCCCCTTCTTTTTCTCCATTATTATTACTCGTAGTAGCTCCGTTGCCACTACTACTATCATCAGAAGCGATAGACATAGGTCCGGAACTACCACCACCAATACCACTATTAGAATCCTCATCCTTCCGAAGTTGGTCAATAAGGCCTGGGTCTGTATTGATCTAGAAATTTATAAATTCAAATCAGTTTGTTTTTACTCACAAATATCTTGGAGGAACCTAGCTTGGTCAAGACATTAGGCCAAGACTAGAAAAGAATTTCCCTTTGAAGAAAGTTTGACCAACTGTTTTCGCCTTTTAGATTTCTTTAGTTTTCTACTTGCCACAATAAAGTATGGATGGATGGTTGGCTGATATCGAGTCAGGGGTGAAAGTAAGGAATAGTAATGTGTACGTCAGAAATCTCATTTCATCTAATGCTTTCACATCCCTACGCTTACGAACGAATTCACTCACTAACACACTAGGTATTTTTCTTCAGCTTACTCTACGTATTCTTATTATGCAATGGAGAAAATTGTTAGTCATGTCGTTCGTTTCTGAGAATGGCTTTAGAAAATCTCTTTTTTCCATATACCTTATTATTATGCATGTATATATGCTTTACTCTTTTTCTTTAAACTACTTATGGGCCAGACGAGAGGAAAGGATTTCAATTCAACAGTAAAATTTTCCACTGAAATGTCAAAATGTCAAGTATATGACACTCAAGATTGACTTTAACCCAAAGAGACGACGGGGTTTCATCTATGAAAATCCCATCTGGGTAAGTAAAGTGTATTTATGCCTTCCGGGCGACATTGGGAAAGAGAAAGCTAGACAAGGGCGTGAATGCATTTATTTATACAGTATCATCTCAAATAGTAAAAGTTCAACCTGGTTGCTCACCGTGACAAGAAAGTGACTCGAAGATTTCAGATACCTTCACGTATTTGTACTTCAGCCATATATTATGGGGCAGAAGCACCAGCTCTTATTACTACTTAAGGTGCTTTGTATTGCGGAAGTATTTAGAGCCTATACAAGCTTATAAATCTGCAAACTCCAAAACTAGCCAAGACACTCTGATTTATATGTATTCAAATCATGCAGTAATGCCTTTGTTATAAAGTAACCGTGGCCATCGGACCAAGCCTTTAACACTTAAGCTTTCACAGTGTATCACCCGCATGGTTCTATATACATAATATTTCGGGTAATTACGTGAACATCGAGCATTAGAACTGACAGTTCTTTAATATAGTCTCTGTAGGATGTTCGTAGTAAAATAAAAAAAACCCCACCACGTCAACTTTCTACTGTAGCTTACCACCACGGTCAGGCAAGTCAGGCTAATTAGATTAAATCAAGACCTCGAAACATTCTAAGCAAAAGCCCTTAGCATTGCTTATTTTAAAACGTTTGTGAAGTACTTTCACAAAATGAACGCTTTTTGCATTCTAATTTTGTCTCCAAAAGCCTTCACCATTTGGTATTTTGTTATAATCTATTTTTACATTAAAGACCTTTGGAATTTTACTGGAAGCACTAAAAAACCCATATGGGTTGGGTGGAATACAAGATCCAAAGTTATTTCCCTAAAAGCAAGAGCCTATATAGTACTCTGACTTTTGGCAACTGGCAGCCCAACAATTTTGTTAATAACTTTTATATGCACATAAATATTCTTGATCAGCTACAGCCTTTTGTCCTTGACTAGAGTTTTACGTCCCAGAGCTACGAGCTATTATTAAATGTTTGAGACGCAGTAGAAACTTTATATAAAGGATTAATACGCAATTTCTCCAGTCAACAGTAAATCCAGAATATCGATTATGTTAGCATATTTTAAGCCCTAAAACCACGGAATTCTTAAAAGCCAGCAAAATGCGGAATTGGAATTTTTTCAAAAAGAATAATATCTGCTATTGCTACTTGACTGGAAAGAGCTTTTATGAATCTTTTTATGCTGAAACGCTTTGATCACTTCTTGCCTTAGCCGTCATGTTATTATTATTGATTCGTGAAAAGTTCCCATTCCTTCTTTCCATCATTGCCCCTATCGGTTTTGGAGAATCAATATTAAGAGAAAATGACGGTACAAGGTGAGACTGGGTAAACACTTGATCCTTTCTCCTTTGAATGAGTTGCTGTCGGAAAGGAAATCTTTGTACTGGTTGAAGAGGAGCTCCATGATGGTGATGAGGGTGATGATTATTTCTCATAGTTTTAATATCATATTTGTTGAATACATTATTTCGTGATCCCGGAACAAGCAACTTGATAATATCATGAAATGTCGAAGAAGTAGATGGGCTATTATGTTGAGGAGAGAAGGGTCTTTGAGGTTTTGGTACGATATATTCATTACGAGGAGGAAGGTAGATTTTTGATGGGCTCCCTGTGCAAGGATAATTTAAAACTCTTTTAGTTTCTAATTGATCACCCAAAATGTGGATAAGTATAAGAGAATCTATGTCTATTACTTCTCAAGAAAGGTATAAAGGGGGAATTTAGCCTGGGCTCATCGATTGAACGAGATGGGATTTCAAAATCGTACTTTCTCTTCGGTTTTTCCACTAAAAAGGACTGATGGTTGACGTAGTTCTGTAAAACAAAATAAATGTAGCTCTATGTGGATGAAGCGTGTTTTTGGGATCGGAAGTGTGATGTTTAAATGGAAAAAACCTGTTGTCCAAATTCTTTTGAGATATTAAATCCCTCTGAGTCAACGGGAGATGGGCGAAAGACAGGTCCAAAGCTTTCAAATACTGGCTCACTAACTTTTCGCATCGCCTCCTCCGAATCCAAAAGATCATCATTTTTATCCAAACTTTCATCTGAATTTATCTGCTTGGGACAGGTTTTTACACCAGCAAACAAATCTGAGACTCGAGAAATAAGGGTACAGATTGCAAGCAATTGTCAAATTAAAGCAACACAATAGTTACTTTTATTCTTAAGTTTATTATTTTAAGTAGCACTACAGCACAGTAGCAAAAGATTAAAGTAGCTCGTGCAGTTAGTATCTGGAAAAATTTATTAGAAGTGCGGATCGCGTTGTAAAAATTATGTGGCATGTACTACTACTTCTGGAAATGGATAGCGTGCATTACTTAAAGTACGCACTGCTAACTTACTGCCACCATATACTACTACTACTACTTAAGAAACTACAAGATTGTACCGTTATAGATAATCCGATAGAATAGTTAGTATAGTTCTACTAACAAACTAACTCATGGACCAAAGTTCAGTTTGTCTTGTACTCTAAACTATTGAGCGGTTGAAGTTCACCATAGCACAAAACTTAGTTCCATGAATTGTGCAAGAAGTAATCAATACCTAAGTAATACCGAAAATGAACACAATATACAACCAGCGAAGAAAAAGTGATCCAGTTGCAATGGTCTTGTTATTGCAACCAACCAAACATCCGTTAGTTAAAGGCAACCCCATTCTAACTTTGAATATAATAGTTAAGTACATTATTCTAATCTACCAAACTAATCTTAAAAAGCTGTGATTTAATGGAAAGTAGAAAAGTCTCGTTTGGACGAAGTGAGTTGAAGTACCAAACTCATTTGGGTAAGGATACCATGCTTTTTTATCAACTGTCTTTGTGGTTCGAATAGACTTGGATAAATATGTAAGAAAGGTGTTACTCGTGAGGCCTAGGGCCGTCTTACTTGTGATCGCTGAACCGACTCTTCGCCTTTCGTAACTTTTCCATCCTCTACTTGGTCTGTGTTTGAAGGCCTTTCTGGAACACATGTACTTGACTCTGGTCCGTTGGGTATACACCCTATACTTTCAAGTCCTCCAACTGGAATCTCTTCTTTTGGTTCATTTGCTCCATTACTGCTGCTAGAACTTCCTCGAACAAGACTCTAGATAATCAGCCAGGCATTTTTTAGGAATTTTTAGAACTTTAGTAAATTTAAACTTTTGCTAATAATATTGAATACTAAAGACTATGCTGCGGGCAAAATTTCTTACAGAATCGGAAGGTACTTTGGTGGATTTGACAGCCGCTTTCCGACCATTGGAATCTATGCATAGTATCATTATCATTTAACATTATCCAGTAGGCGATAAGCAATGTACAAAGGATTGTACATCTCATAATAAGATCCAATATGTATAAACCCAAATGCTAACCTTCTGGTACTACTACTGGTGGCTGGGGTGAGTTGACTCTGCTTTCGCTACTTCTCGTGTGAGTTTGAGGAGAAAGTTTCTGCTGTGGTTGTGGCATAGCTTGATCGTGCAAGTTGTCATTTCTTGAGTCTCGTCTCAAGGCTCCTCTGATGAATTCCTTGTTGAAGAACACTGGTGGTTCTTGACGGCCATAATCTCTCTTAGGCAGATTGCGAGAATGAGCCCATGCATGAGGACCATTAGGTCTTCCATCGTTCTGTTGTAAAAGAATACCCGAGTGAGGATACTCAATGTATTTGACGTTGACATTTTCCGGATTGACCATTTGCTGCATTTCACGCCTTGGAATATTCTGAACGCGAACAATGGGTCCTCCTGGACCGGGCATTCTCATGGACAGCTCAGAATAGTCTGAATTCTTGTCATGGGGAATATAACCCATTGGACTATTATGTCGTTGAGGAGACATGGTCGTGGCATATATTATTTGTTGACTGTGAGCAGGAACTCCATCATACCGGATGGGATGTGACAAGAGAGGCTGCCGATTTGCCCCTATATAGTACTCCGGCTTTGATTCATATATAACTTCCGGTCGCTCTCCGTATTTCGTGATCTTGTAGGGATTTGAGACCTGTATTTGTGGGGACCCAGTTCTTCTCAAGAGGTGCCCATCGCCTGGAATAGAAACTTGATAACCAGAAGGAGCATAAACGCTTTGAGTTTGAGGAGCTCGAGCTCCGTTTTCCCCTCCAGTTGGATCAATTGCTATCTGGTAGACACCAGGGTTCTGGGGAAACTGAAAGGTTCCTCCCTGCGGTACAGCGACAATTTGTCCTTGTCTTGTACTAAGGCTTGGTCCTTGCGTCACCGGTTCCTTCATTCAACATAAATTCCAATCTTATTGACTTTATTTTCTTTCTTTAGTCTTGAAAATCTAGAGTCAACTTACAACTGGCTTTCCATTAAAAATCAATCTCGTTGTATCTAGGGGCACGATGTTAGGGAAAGTGACTTTCCCACCGCCCGCTGATGTGTCAATAATATAGGCATTCTCCACGGGATGACCAGATCCGACCGGCTGGGAAACATCTCTCCTTTCAACCAAACCACATGAGTTTTTCATTCAATTCAATATCTTATCTCATACATTATTACATGAGTGACTGACTATATCTCTAAATATGATAGATAGAAAATGGCAAAGCTTTAATCATTACAGGCTGAGATTGACATTGGTTTTTTGCCCGGGATTCGGATGGGTAATTGTCACAACAGAGTCTCGATTGATACTTTCTCCAACATTTTGATCTGATTCGAGGTTTTGAGAAGGCACTGCGGCTGGAATGGAATGGTCCTTGTCCACAATGGGATGTGGTTCATTAGCCACTTTTTCGTTCGTCTCACATTCATCAACTATGTGAATTTTCCACCCAAGGTGTCCTCTGGAGTAGGACTAACGAAAGAATACACAAGAAAGGCATTCACAATTTAGTTTTCTCCCTGGGGAAATTCAGAACAAGACAATTCGCCTGTTTGTTTGAATAAAGCACTTTCTTTGTTCCTCATATCTTGTTGTAACTTTTGCAATTAAAACGTTGAATAACAACGAGTAGGAGTATAGTCCCTTCAAATCAATTCTGATTTCAACATCATAATCATCATCATGTGACAAGAAACATAAGTAAGTCATTTATTCATCTTTGTACTATTAGACATTGGGGGAATATGGCCAAGTTAACTTTACCTGGTAGTACACCAAGTTCGGAGTGTTCTCATCCGGTGTAAACTGAAGTACTCCTGCAATTCATAAAATCATCATATCAAAATGAGCTACTCATGGTTTCTTTCCACCGGAACAGACCAACTTTGGGGGAAGTTAAATACAGGGAAAGATATGCAAAAGACAAATGAACAAAACAACCCATTGCTCCTGGGTGTAACTATGACCATCTGTAAAGCGAGGTCTTTCATCATATTTTCTAGTTAAAGTTCAGTTTTGCCAAGGGTATAGTAAATAACGATGACTCAGTGGGGGTGGCTGAGTTATATTTATGTGTTGATTCTCAGTAATCTCGAACAATGGGTTGGTTATTTTAAGCAAAGAGAAGATATATATTTCCGAGGATTGTTTTTTTGTACCAGAATGCCCCTTCTTGCAGTCAAGAGTGAGGCTTCGCTGATAAGCTGCATATGACGCAAATGATTCTGCTGGCTTATTTCCACTTTCTGCCCATCTACAGAGCTTTCCTGTTGTGGTTGGAATATTATTACCCCTGGCATCCACTCCTACTCCAGCGTATACATTAGCGGTCTACAAGTTTTAAGATAATAAAACATTGACTAGTGATTTCCCAAGTTATTCCATGAGATTTTTTTTTATGAGAAACGATGTCTTCCCAACCATTAACGATTTCATTTTGATCACATTGATTTCAATGACTCACAGATGGACAAAGAATTTTTTTTAATGTACCCTGCTCTTAATTGCATCAAATGGAAAGGTCAATTTTAGCTCAAATAATAATCTCTAAATTCTGTAAAGTAACTATTTTTTCAAGTTTGCAAATAAAAACACTATGTACAAACCGGACTTTCAGGGTTTGTTCCTCCGACTGAGTCACTTGTGATATAAAATGGGTTGTCTCCGCCTTGGATTACTATTTTAATAAAATATTTCATGAGGTACACTGTATAGTTATGAATGCTTTTTAGTGTTGTGAATCATACCGAACGTATAATTTTTATTTCTGACAAGAGAGATTTCAGGCATTAGCAGTCCATTGATGTACCAAACGTTATCTGGGATTTCATCTAATCCTGTAAAAGTCAGTCGTCCTTATGATCCATAAATAAGATTAAAATTATTTCATATAATGATAGATTTTTATATTATTACCAGTTAAACCTTTGAAGATTTCTTTCCGTCCAGAAGGCCCAATCTGGGCATAGAATATTCTATCATCCGGTTCAGAACAAGGAATTGGAGGGATTTTCCATGCCGCAGCATTAAAGTAGGAACTTCCATGGTCGGAAGCAGCAGGAAGGGAATCTTCTTTAGGGGATTCTACAACAGATTCTACTTTTTGAGAACTAACCGCAGAATTTGTTGATTGAGATTGGTGCGTGCTTGTTGACAAAATTGTGGTCGGACTTGGGGAATTTTCTGCAAATTCCGGTTCCGGTTCAGGTTCTGGACAGTTCCACTTTGGAGCACGGCCAAAATCGATCGAAAAATCATCTGGCATTGGGATGAGTGAAGCAAAAGGTCACAAATAAATATCGTGGTACTACCTCAGTAAAGAATAAAGACGTGTCAAAATTTAATACTAATTTAGTACCTTTACTTCTGATATTGTGAAACCCAGCCAATCCATTTTCCATTGGACCAATAGCCCATATCACAGGTTGACTTTCATTCGTTTTAATAGATCTATCGAATTCTTCCAGAGCCTTCAATTTCCTTTGGAATGTAAGGATTGTAAAACCATTGACTGTAGCAGCGCTCAAAAGCCGTACATTATTAACACCGTCCTACATTCAAACAAGCATTTCATTCATATCATAAAATTATCTAGACAAGAAATGTAGACAATAAATAAAGAGGAATTATATAATAAAGCCCTAGTTTTCCAGCAGGATACTTGCATTTCCAAGTATGGAATCTCATCAAAGTTTAAACTATTATGAAACCTAACCTTGAGACTGACATCAGGACATGAACTAGTAGAATCCCTTTGGCAAACTGATTTACCACCGAGATGGTAATCCACCACATTTCCGCGTCCTGTAGCTTGGTCAAACCATCCTATCATGGCTGCACCCATAATTATATTTTAGTACTTTGTCACTTTCACATCATGTACGCTGTAGTATGAAATTGTTCAACTGATAAAATCATACCATCTCCTCCTATCATTACAGATCGGTCATCTTCTCCTGACAGACCAAAAGCCATGTAATTTCCGTCATCTGAAATACACGAACATTCCCTTCTTGTTAGCGAGGTAATAAAATAGAAGTATCATTTGACACACCCATGTACGGTTCAAGTGCTTGATGCAGGCAATAGGGTAGAAGTAATATGAATGTCAAATGGCCAACAGTATTTTTATACCATAAGGATATGTCTAGATGAAGTATAAAATTTCGGGTGAAGTCCCCATAAAATAAAAAACACCTTTTTTGTAATAGGATTGAAGGTCTTTGAGAATGTAATATTACTTGTGACATAATCTATGAATTACCTCCTTTAAGTGACGGATTCATAGACATTTCTCTAATTTATAAACTATCGCGTGACTTATTTACGTACTGTTTTTCTAGTACATGTGACAGGCTCACCTTTGCCTTGTGTCTTATATTATTGAGTTTAGACTTGGTGAAAGTAGTTACCATTAATTTTACTTACCTATTTTTCCAACCAATTGGAAAACGATAGTTTCACCACTCTCAACCACGGACCAACGAATCTCAAAGGCATTATCTTCATGAAGTACTTCACAGTTCAGTTTGCTCTAGTTTCACAAAAAAAACAATGTCATAGCGTAGTATTTTAAAATAAATTGTTCATGCTCAGAAAGTAATTTTTTAGAAGAATATTATTACAGCTATTAATCAGCATCATCAGCCAGGTTTTTTAGACTAAAGACGACAGTAGTTCAAGGCGAAAATTCATAGAGATTCCTAACCAGGTTATTCATGCAGTACTGAAACAGCAAAGTAAAAGTTGAAGACAGAAGAAGTGTGCATTTTGGTAATCCAATATACTACGTTACAAAGAACTATGAAACATTTGTAGAAGTACCTTCTACCTTTGGTATTATCCACTATTATTATTATGAATGCTGGTTAATTATAAATTCTTCTAATAAACATGAGAAGTACCGAATTCTATAAGTAATGTAGTAGAATTGCTTTCCCCATGTTTAGGGAAATCACACAGAGTGCCGACTTCAACGGAATGCAGTAAAAATGTAGATTGTTACTCAGAGTCTAACTCAAGTCGCAATCACAAATACCCGATACAGCATCATAATTTATTACAACATCGGATTCATTGAAATTTACCTAATGAAACCAATCCGTCTGAAGAAGGGTTTAACCCGAAACGCATTGCTGAATCTTAAATAAATACATTCTAAAATATTGAAATCTTGCATTTGTTTTCCATGAGCATTTTATAGAGATTTAATGTCAGTTCTTCATAACCAAAAGAGGTTTGGGAAACTATGTATATATAATCAAGGGCAAGCTGACAGTTAAACGTAGGAATTCATCTTGCCCCGAATTCAACCCTTCTGGAATATTCACAATAAAACCGTATATGCCTGGATGGAACGTGTATCTTCGCTTTACTAAAAGCCCTCTTAGAATGCAATGGCACTGGAGATCATCATTAGCTTTTGATAAGGAACAAGCCACGTAGTTCATGTCAATCAGACCGTTTTTTAACTTATGAATGATAAATAGCCTCTCGTATTGACTTCTTCTCTAATAACTTTGAAAATAGCTGTTCAGCAATTCATTTCCTTTCAAAAGTTCACAAAAGCCCTAACTTCAAAAAGTCTGTTTTATAACACAAATGCCATACTTACATAGTTTTTGCACATCTCCATTATTTATCAACGTTGGCAAAATTTGTTTACTTGATCCCCATACTTAATTTTATGATGACGACACAACATCAAAAAGGGCAACTGAAGATGAGAAATTATTGTGAGTTCATGCCAATTAGAAAATCGAGCGTAATTAATTAATAATAATACCCTAGAAGATGTAAAGAGGTGGTATGAAAGACTCGGCTGATGAGTCCTTGAACTAGTCAGAAGCAAAGGAAAATCTGCATGAATTCTATTTAATTGTAGCTTATATGAAATAACTTTTCTATTGCATCTTCAAATACATTTGGAGGCAGAAGGATGCACAGACCTACTTAAGATTAGTGTAGTAGATGGTAAGGAAACTCATAAAATTAAGAGATGAAAGATGGGAAGATGTAAATATTCTAACGAGAAGTACAAAATAGTGTACTCATTTACTAAAGATTATCATCATGAGTAGGCATTTTTTTATTGTTATTAATCATCATTATTAGCGTCAAGTAGTCCAATGGACATACTTCTCCATCCCTTTTATTTTTAGGAAATAATGTCAATGTTTTGATGCCAGGCATGTCCCTGCCTCTCTATTATTCAAATGCCTTCTAAGGTAGCTATTAACTGTATTCGCATTCCATTATATTATTATTATTATATTTTACATTCAAATTTTACACGAATGACATTAATCACCTTCTGATTGTCAGACATTGTGTTAATTCTGATTGCTGTTGCTCATCATGCTCACCATCATCCATAGTTGATGAGATTTGTTTACCATTCGATAGTCTATTCTTTACTAAAATCAGTGAGATGAAGCGCAATAATATTAATATATAATTGTTTTTATGCGAATGTTAATTAAAAGATGGTTCATCAGGAGTAGTGAATGATACTCCCACTACTACTAGGAGGTGGTAGGAGTTGCTGAATTACATGAGAGATGATCCATCAGTGACATATATACCTTTAGTTATACACTTCAGAATTGGAACGCAGCAGCCACATTCAAGGAAATTCAAGGAAGCCCTCACGTATGATATTGTTCACCTAGATATTTACTGCTATGTACTAATATTATTACTACTTCACGGCCTGCTACCGAAGTCAAAGGGTTTTCAAGACTTTAGAACTAATAAATGTATCATTATTAAGCATGCAAATTATTTTAAATTGAAAATTAGAATTCTTAGATTCGAATGAGAATCCTTCTGTGGATGTTTAAAATTAGTTATTTTAATAATAGGAAAATCATAAAGTGCTGTTGTAAATGTATGCAGTTTTATATTATCATATATTATCATTAATTATCCGTAGAAATCAAAATCTTGAGCTCAGATAATACAGTATTTTTTTTCTACTGCGTGCTATCCAATTTAATACAAGATCTAAGTAATGATTCTCTAGTCAATATATATTTTAGTCAACAAAACTATTTTAATATTGTATTCCTAAGCAGAGCATTTCTGGAAACTATTTCGCTTGAATTGATAAATGTAAAATAGGCGATTCAATACCCAATTTAATTTATTCTGTACTTCACCCTTTAGAACTTTATTTTGCGGAATACTTCTTCAGAAGCACCCATATACCATGGCTTTGAAAACTAATCTCTAGATTAAACGAGTTTCTATTTCATCTGACGCAAACACGTTTGATAAACTACGTTGCGTTTCAAATTCAGAAGAATAATTTGACCCTGTAGGCATTCAGTAAACATCAGTGAGCAAATCAATTCATGAAATAAAAGCAGAAAGCAAGTCACAACTCACTGAATAACAAATCGAAGTAAATAATATCTGTTTTCAACTTTCGTTATTTTTAGAACCTGTTGTTCAATAACATTATTATGCATTTGACAGCTAAACCAAGTGCGTAAGCATTTTCTCTGATTTAAAAAGCGTTTATTCAGAATTGACGTATGCCAAGTTGGTCATTAAGTTCAGTAATCCTTTTATAATACCACATAACCACATTTCAGTTTACGTCAGATTAAAGCCTTATATTGCTTGTAGCACAAAGTACAAAGCACAAAGTCTAAATAATTTACCTATCTACTACATGCCTCAATCTTTTGTTTTGGAATACCACTTCACATTGATGATGATGCATCAATCGCATTTAAAATCATAAAATGAAACAATGCAGAATGACTAGAACAATATTTAAATACATAAAATGTATACTACTATTTAATAAGTGTTATTTCACTCATTATTGCAATTGTAATGTCCACTTCTACTAGGTACTTTATACCTTATGGCAAATAAGTTCATGGCACTTTATCTAAATGATAATATGAATACAAATCGAAGACAATGCAAAAGTTGATCATGGAGCTTTTAAGAATACATTCAGTTTATGATGGGGATTCTAGAATTGATGCATTAGAGAGGGAGATGCCCAAATGCAATCAGAACAATGGAAAAACTCAATCAAGCACCTAAATATGTTCTTGAAGCTCTTACTGTTCATACTCATTATCTCACACGAACTAATGATGAGCATGGTTAATTCACTACACAAGAGGAATAATATCGTGTACCAATTAATAAAAGTAATAATATAAAAAACACTGTAAGTAGTTCTTTGACCTGTAATTGTAATCCCTTTTTCATTGAGGCATAAGGTTTCCCCTTACTGTATTATTACACTGTTTGTTAGTGCAGATACGGGCTATCGAGTTGTCTACAAGTATTACAAGTTATTAAGTTGGTCATAAACAATTAATTATATGAATGGTAGAAGAGGCAGTTACTCATTATTTTAGTTTTTTACAACATTGTTTGTCACTCATTGACAAGTCCTTGAATCTTATAGAACAATTTGACCACGAGCAGTATGACATGTATCCTAATTATAGTGATCACTGAGGCAGAAATGTGTTTGATGAAAGAAGGATTTTGATTGTGTGACTCATCATTACCACTAATCAACCAAGGAATGATCATAGTCTAGTGGTTATTATATTCGAGCAACTTTATTATTAACGCATGTTACGCTCCAAAATATTTTTGGTTCATTAATTAATATATATACTCTAGTATCTTTATTACTAAGGTATTTTACGGTCCGAAATATCTATTAGTTCATTAATTAATATATACTCTAGTATCTTTATTAATAACGCATGTAACGTTCCAAAAAGAGTATCTTTATTATTAAAAGCTATACTCTAAAATTAATTGGAAAGGTTGTGTAGGATGAAAGGAATTCAGTGTATGCCAAGAATTTGTCGTTTTTCATTTATTAATTTGATCTCATTATTTACGTGTTGATTAGCTATCCTTGGGTTAATTATATGAGATATGACAATGATACACTTTCGTTTCCTCATTTGTGTGGAATTTCAATAAATGTGATAATACGAATTACAGAATAATGGAATGTAGGTAATAATTGCATTCTTCTAAGGTACCCTTTGCTATTGTAAGAAAGCAATTTATTGCTTTCGATTTCAATTTCGTATTAGGTACCAATTCCTTTGTAATTTTTGTTTGATGTTGTTTTATTATGTCGTATCAAAATGCACCTTAGTAAGTACATGAAGCACGTACTAACCCGTAATAACCATAGGAAATATAATACAGTAAAAAACAGCTTCAGGAAGAAAGAAAAGATGTAAAGCAAGTGATTCCGGTTATTATCTTAAAAAGTTTATTTTTTTATCAAAAATAATAATTTTATAAGTATTACAAGATTTCAAAGGAGTATTGCAAGCATATATATTTATATATTATGTTATAGTTTTTGCACCTTACACTATTAACCTTTAAATGCACTCCACATACACTACTAGGCTGCATAATTAAGGTATAGATAAATGTAATACACAAAGACTCATCATGACCTGGTTGTAATTGTATTCTGCGGAACTCTTATTGGCAACTATGCTTTTGTACAGTATTTCCTTCCTCAATAAAAAAAATATCAAAATAAGTAAATTTGATTTCATGGAGGAACTCCAAATAAATTTTAAAATATCGGGATAATTATTATAATATGGCTTAGGCGACTGATTGTCAGACACGTCGTTGAATTGAAAAACATGAAACAGAATAGGAATAAAATGTAGCTATACAATTGACACATTGTAAACTTATTGTTGTAATTGCAAACCTTTAAATTGAACACAATTTCGTAACTGTTTTTTTAAGTTGGGAAGAATAATGACATGGGGGTTGACAGGAAAATGAAGATATAAAGAAAGCAAAATCAATTAAGCTTACACATTCCTGTAAAATTATCTGTTTACTAGTCATTGTTACAACACTCATGTATATGTAGCATGTAAAAAGAGTGAAAGAAGTTACACAAAGAAGATTTACAGTTACCGAAGAGGTTTCTGTCCGAAAATTAAAATCTACGTCCGTGGGTTGAAAATGCCTTCTATTCTTTTTTATATGAAAACTATCATTGAAGCTACAAATACTTTTTCTTGGAAAAATAGAAGGTCCTTGTTATTTAGTAGATAGGTAGGTGGTTTTTCTCATGATAATTTAAACTTAAACTTGTTAAATTGTGTCATATTATGTCAAAAGTCATGATGGGACTCCATGCACGCCTAGAGTAAGCTATTTGCGTTTACATAAATCAATTAATAAAGAACATCCGATGTCGCACTTCCTTTGCTGGTACGAATTGTATACGTGCTGTATCCATTAGAACCCAATGTATGCTGTTGAGGATTGAGAATTGTAGTGGTTGCTGAAGTCAAGGGTGCGCTGTAGACCACTCCGGTTTGAATTGGAGCGTTTGCCTGATATGTTACCACATTGGTTTGTGGTTCATGGTATATAGTTTGGGCAGCGTCAGTGGTAAACTGAACCGTTTGGGGCTTGTTGTCAATCACTTCGTAATATTGTTGCTGTGGAATTTGTGTTACAGTTTGAGCTGGTTGAATAATGGTTTGGACGGCTGGTTGAATAACCTGAGCAGGGCTTTGATGAATATATTGGACGGGTTGAATAGGTTGGGCAGTGTTGTGAGAATAAACAGCAACGTTCGGATGGGCAACTGCTACATGCTAGATAGGAAAGTGGAAGAATAGGAAAAAGTGATATCGAGCTAACAGAACTACCGAAGTGAAAAAATGAAGTTTAAAAGGATTTAAGAAAGTCATTCGATGACAACAAAGCATGAGTATTTTTTAGCTGAATGTGCCTCTTTTGAAATGAATTAGAAAAAGAGCTTACCTGGGGAGCAACTCCAAGCATTCTCAACGAAGGTGGAACATTGAGGCCTGGGGTAATCCTAACATGACCGAAGTCAATAGAATACAATCGACACCAGACACCAAAGTAATCAATGTCAAACACCGTCAAGTCTCCTGGAAGGCTAAGTACCATTGTTTTCTTATCTGCTTTTTGCAAAGGAGAATCTCCACCGGTTTCATCAGGAACTCGGATACCTTGGGGACCAGGGGTGCCTCGTCCAACCCAGAAATGTAAATCTACATCACGAATTTAATGGTAATTCAGCAACCCGTTAATTCTACGAAACCTTATTTCGTATGGAATTTGAATTCAAATGCTTGAGCCTATAGCGGAATGTTACCTGGAGCTTGTCCATCGTAAGTGAAGTCGGGTACAAGAATAGTTTGAGCATCTACAACCACAACTGGCCCTGAGGAGACTCCATGTTGTCCTACTAGTGAGCCAACTACATGAGGTTGAGGGTAATCTAAATTGGCTGGGATGTACAAGTCGCCAAAGTTAACCTGAATAAATGAGCCATGATTAAAACAACCATCATTTGCAATTGATAATCATTAGAAAAAGGCAAATCATCTTTTAGTAATTTAAGTACAACTTTCATTCGATTCGCTATTTTTGTAACTATTCAGCATGAATTATTACAGATAAACAAGGTATTTCAGAAATATTTCAATTTTCTGCTTGAGCAAATAATTTATATTTATATTTATGAAATCGGACACGGTTTTAAAAACATTTATAAAAGGTTTTGCATATGCACTTCTGTGTGTGATTTAGGCTTTACTGCTTTACTAACTTTAAACGCATAATTTTCATCATTAAATAAACAATGTGTGTGACTAAACGCATAAATTGCATAATTTTTGGCCTATAGTCCTATTTGGATTACTTTAAAGGTCAACCATCACTTCAGTTCACAAGAAAATTCTCAGTGTTATAAAGATTTTTCTGTAACTCATAAGATTCACGCATGCAAGCCAAACATAATTTTGATATTTTGGCATTAAGCCACTTCATTCTGAATCAATAAAATATGAAGTAGCTCAGTCTTGATGTAAGTTAAAAGGAAAGAATTATTTTATCTCTTTTGCCTTCTAGTATAAAGATAGTTTTATGTTTTATCTCCTTTCAATTGCATTATAGTTTTGTTCAGTTAGATAATTGCGTTTTATGAGCAATCAAAGCAGAAGCAAGGTAATTAAAATTAGTCATAAATACCTCATACGCTCGACACCACACAGCAAGCCATTTGATATCTCTCAAAGTAAGACCATCAGGAAGAGAAATAGTAATATCTTGACTATTATACGCTCCCAAAACTTCCTTGCTATTTTAATGCAAATCAAAAGATAAAACTGTAGAGAAACGTTCCACATCCACTAGACAATAAGAGGATGTTCAAAATAACCGTATAAGTAAACAACTCACGTGCCACGGTCGTTTGGTACTATTATTCCTTGAGGACTAGGGTGCTCAGTGAATCCAATCCAGAAAAAGGCATCTAAAATATTTATGGTAAGTTGTTTCTTAAAATGAACGATTTTTAGAAGGATTAGCAGCTAAGCTGTTCTCATGAGAAAGAAACATCTGAACATAAACTTTTAGAACCTTTTGTTACCATTTGATAATTAGGTTGATACACCACCATGGACAAGTAAAGCTAATGCAAGTGTATCCACTCGAATGGAAAACTTCTCGGAATGGTCTCATTTCTATTTTATTCAATAGCCATTAACTTGCTTACGATAATGGTACAAGTTCAAAAAATTTAAATTCGAATGTGTCCTTTATGATTCAATTTGTTTTTGTATGCAAAGTACATGAAACATATAGAGACAAATAAAACTCAAAGGAAATCTAAGCCAACCCTTAAGATTTTATTTGAATCGAATCAACTCATTGACTCCCTTTAAAATAATTAAGCCAGCTTTCACTTTTTACTTTTAACTGAAATGGAAATGTACAAACATTACATCACACAAGAAATTCAAGTACTTGTTCAAATATCCTCTACCTTCTTTATGTTTGGGCTGGGCTTAGCCTTTTCTAGCATTTAATAAGATATATACAAAACCGTAGCATAAATTCTAAAGAGGATATATCAGTGAGTGTTTTTTTATCAGATTCCTTTGAAAGTTTCAAAAGGAACGTTCATTCTGTAACAATCTATAAAATGGGGAATGGGATACATTTTTTTCTATATATGCTGTGCAACTATGTGTTCCCTTCTGTAATAAATAGCTCTAAAAACGTGTGAAAGATTTTTATGGAGCTCGTAATGTTACCTGGACCAGTTCCGTCGTAGGTGAATCCCCGAATATGAAGTGTTCTTGAATCTACAGCATAAACTTCTCCACTGACTTTATGCTTTTGTGCAGTAATTCGGCCAATGTACTTTCCTCGGTATAGAGATCCAGCAGTAACTCCTTCAGCTGAATTTACTGTAATCGAAAACAAAACTTATAAAATTATAATGATCAAAGCATTTCAAAGTACTTTCATTAAAATCAAAACTGACAGTAAATTAACCATTCAAAGAACGTTAATAATGTAAATGGTTTAAGTCAAGTGTGGAATATTTGTTTTCTAATCAACTGTAATTACTTTTATGTAATCAAAATTATGATAATAATAAAAACGTTAATCTACCGTAATAAATAATGCAGCTACCTCAAACGATAAATATTCTCATTTTTCTCATGCTGAAATTTAACTACACAGTATTTATAAAAATGTAATAACACGCTTAAATATATGACTATTCTTAAATGCTTGAAAAAAACTTTGTCAATGTGCCTTTGATTGTTTGGTGGATAAGACTTTTCTCATTTTATTGAATATCATGAAAGGTCTTGAATCAACTATCGCATTGATCAATTAAGGACAAGATTAAACATTAAAAAGGTACTTTAATAAATACAAGTGTTAATTATTCAAACATTTCAAGTAGAAATGCATTTTTCTACAACAGAAGCATAATAATATAATTATCACCTATACCTACTTATCACCTTAAGAATTCAGGTGTACAAGTGACAACAAAGAATAGCTATTTGAATCCAACCTAATTCTATGAACGTTAACCATGCAAATCATTTCATTAATGTTATTCAAAGATTAATATCACAGTAATAAAATTATTGAAAAGCTAATCTACCTAGTAATACTTTAATCGAAGCATTGAAGTGTCGATTGAACTGGTAGTTATTATTCTCTTTCAAGGCACATTCATATTCGTGGCTTGAGAGATGTTAAGAAAATTTATTTGTGCATGTCACAACATCCTAGGTCCTCTGCCTCTAAAAGTATAATTCATTATACTGTATCATATCAATAGCAATCAACCACAACCATTTTTAACATCACCTTTCATTTTGTACCATTTCATTCCACTTCTTTTCACATATGAAATTTAATTGTTCGTTTATTAAATGATGAAACTAATAAATGCATAAAAATTACTTGCATTTACATGTCAGCGTGTATATTCTCCTCACAAATTCTAATGCCAACCCTACATTTGCATATCAGTATAGAATCATAGGTAATACGAATATAATTCTACGTCTTATGTAGTATGCAGAAAATACAAAAACATTGAAAATTATTTGAAATGTTTTTTTTAATACCGAAACGAAATGAATAGAGACCATTATCTTTTTAGAAATGGAGTGAAAGGAATAGTTACGATGGTGAACTCGTTATCAAAAAATATTATCATATTCTCTGTATAAGCCTCATCACTTTGAATATGATTTATTTTGAGAATTTAAAGAACTGTCAAGGACATTATTGCATTATGTGACTAAACGTTTGTCTTATCTTCTCACTGAGCTAAAAAGCAATTTACAAAACAGTCAATTAAGAATGGATTTATATTATTTCAGATTATGATTTTTGATAGTTTATCTTTCATTAATATATAGTTGGTGTTGATGCATTACATTTCCTGAGAATAATAAGTGTTCATTAAGATTTGGTTTTCATTTTAAAATTCTTACACGAACATTTATTTCGTTGTGTATTCTGATAAATTTAATAATCTAGTTTTAATCTATCCATCTCTATAATGCATATAATATCATATAATTATTTAAAAACTTCATTTGATTTTTTTGTAAAGAAATACTTTAAAATTATCTAGCACGTCACGTAAACCTTAAGCATTAAATTAAAATGAAATAAAAAAAACAATATAATTGGTCCAATATATATAATTGTCTTGTAATAAGCTTCATTTGTTCATTAAGAACGTGAAATAATACTTTAGACATTATTAGTAACTTTATTTGTACACAGATGTAAACCATTGATCAAAATAATTTAGCATTACTTGGAAAAGGGCTTGTCTGATAGTGAAGGGAATGATTGAGCTCAAAATAAGCACAATAGCCAGATGGTTTTCATAAATGCAGGAAGAAGTTTCTTACTGACTTATTGTGCCATTTAAATAAATGTATTTACAACTAACATGAATGCATCCTATCAGCTCTTGTCATATTGCCGTGATATTCGCTATATCTGTAGTGGGGGCAGGTAGACTTTTGTACGTGATGAAAATTCTAAAATTTTCACCACGTTTGTATTTGTCAGCCTTGAATGAGCCCTCGTCGAACTCGTAGTCCACACCCTTCATAAGTATTTCGCAATTTTGAGCTAATGCATAGTTAAAGTAAAGGTAGAGCGAGACTTGCAATGTATTTTTAAAGAGTATTATGAACAAGTCGGTCGGGTGACTGCTACCAAATCTTATCTTAACTTGGGTCGGTGGGGGTAACTCTAAAGTACCATGGGATGAACTAAATGATGAATTAAATTTAATAAATCAAGAGAGCGATGAGATTTCTAAACTTTGACAAATGCACCTGCTTACTATTATTACACTGTGCGTCTGCTACTTTTATCAATGATGTCTACCTACCTATATACTCATGCTAATAAATATTTTTGTTTTAGAATGGACTCATTATGACTTCTTTTGAGCTCAAAGTAAAAAGATTTATTTGCAATGCAGTGGAGACACATAGTTACACTATCTAAGGCAAATTGGTCATCATGAAGTCAGGTGTCAGTATTCTCATATGTACATGAAAGTTAATGCGATTGATAGTTAGTAGTTAATAGTGGTGGTGATAGCCGATACGTGAATTCTAAACAGTTATATAATATCATTAGTATTATTATTTCATATTAAAACTAAATATCTGCACAATATAATAATAATATTATGGGTAGTATGAATTGGATGAATGGCTGAAGATTTCGTGCACTCACTAACTTGAGCAATATTAACTGAATGATATAGATGATCAAAGCAGGTTTCGTAATATCCTAATTCTTCATCATCGTTAAACAGCACAATTTATACAGCTTCAAAGATGCAAAATGAAATGGCACGATTCTATTAAATAACATGTGTAATGTATCGATTCAATCGAATAATCTATCCTACTGCTTGCAACTCCAAGCAATAATAATCTTTTAACATTAAGAAACGTCGTCCATGAAGATAAGATATATTTACTAATGTTTATAACCTCATGCCTCTTTAAAGAACATACTTATGGTTATTAAATAACGAATAACAACACTTTTCTGTTATTGCAATCGAAAAATTAATAAGTCTGCCTGATCCCAATATACAAATGTAGTGTGTATCTGTTATCAACTTTTCTAATTTATAACACAACAAGAACAATATATCGTTATAATACAAAAGATATATTATAGACATGACACCTTCTACCCAATTTTTTTTCGAATTGATTTATATAATAATATAAGTCAAGTATAAGTAGCTTGTCCTGTTTAGGTAGCAAAGTTATCTAAGATTATGAAAAGTGTCTTTATGAATGAGAGAAAAAGAAGCACCCACTTACAAATTGCAATAGCACTAAAATTTGCAAGACATTCTAATATAAATTTAAGTAATTGTAAGAAATATCGATCAAGCGTAAGTAAGCCGGATAGGAATCAATATTAAAAATGGATTTTCTTCATGGTTAATGCCATATAGCATCCATCCATACCTATTTTATACTTTAAGATTAACTATTATAATGATATAATCCTTCATAATTTGTTTTTTACAGGGCGCGTCGAGAATTCTTGAATAAAGGTTGCAAATCTGTCTTCAAATAGTTCAGCAAACAGCGTATGCATCATGCATGTGTCCACATTTGGTGGACTGACACAGATTTTGCAATTCATTCAACTCTACTTGTAATTGTAGTAATCATTAACAAACTGTATTAAAGTCAATAGCCTTGTTCATTTTGACGTAGACAGACAGAGGAAGCCAAAATTGAATCTGGATGTCTGATCTTAAGCCTGAAAAAACAAAAGGACTAACAAAAACAATCACATTGGACTGATCTAAGTCTTCAGTAGAAATGAAAAAAAGAGATTAATAAACTAAATCTTACATTATTATATCATTTATTAGGAAACAAGAAGCTTTACTAGCATTTCATTATTCTAGACTCGTGCTTGAGAAATCCTAGCTTTTATTTAGTACAACATTAATCAGCAATGGCAAGGGTATAATATTTCTTGGAATCGTACTCAGACTTCTTAAGATTAGAAGTAGAAGTTATCTAATTAACTCTACAGAAACATATCTGTCTGGCCAAACTAATATCGCTCACTTTTAGAAAGATCGTTCTTTGTAGAAGGGGAAGGTAGGTACCAGGTCAAGCTGACTTTGGTATATGGCCAAAGTAAAACTAAAAGATTGAGCAATCTTTTAGCTTTATCCAAGAACCCCCCAGTACCCCATACAGACAGAGTTTAGTTTTAGAATAGGTATTAGTTATCCTCCATGGACTCATTGCTGAGTTTGATGAAAATAGGGAAAAATATTCGTCTGTGCCTTTCTTTATGATGGAAACTATTTTTTCTTTCTCAATCTTTTCAGACAAGACTTGAATTTGAAAAAGTTCTTAAAGTTTACTAAAGTTATAAAATATTCATTTTAACTTTTTTAGCAGATTGATTCAATTTTTTTGCATAAACAGCATTAGATGTATTGTACAAGCTTTTTTGTAGTTCACTACATATTGCAGTTTTGAAATTAACATAAATGTATTAATTTACAGATTTTTATGACCCATTTAATTTTGTTGTAGACATTGATGCTCAAAGTAAATTTCATTGTTTCATTTACAACTATAAATGAAAAATGCACTAATCGATGCATAAAACTCCAGTTGACTAAATTGAACGCATTTTGCTATGGCTTGATTATTGAATCTGAAATAAATATTTACTAAGGTTTTTTATTGTGCAAAGAAAGTAAAAACCACACCTTGAAGAACAACGGTTCTTTTATCTACCTATAGAGTCTATAATTCTAAAAAAACACAAAGCAGAATGAATGTTAAATCTATTATGACAAAAAATGAGGAATATAGCTGGATCACTCACTAGTGACACAATGATTAAGTAATACAATTCTGGTTCGTTTAGTGAGTCTGACTCGGCCGGTTTATTGCTGCAGTATCGCCAGTTTAAGAAAAAAACATCACGAACTTCATACTTTGAATGAAATACCTAAAATTTACTATTAATTAGGACCCTCTATTTGCGTTAAATTCTAGTCAACTTTATAAAAAACTGACTGGTTTACAAACATCTAGAAAATACAGTAACTGGTAACCAGCAGTAAGCTTCCTACTTCGAAAAATAAACCAGTTGTAGCTTCGTTTGTATTTTATATCTTGCAATTTATTTTGTTATTTGCTAAGCGCTAACCAGACGTTAATGCTTACTGTCACCCTTACTTCCCTGGATGGATTATGTTTTAATGCCGATGGTGATTTTATGATAAGGTGATACGGTACAAAAACTAGAAGAATTACCAGTACTTAAAGCGAAAAAAATATTGAAAATTGGGTTGAGTCAAACCCGGTCAGTTAAGATAGTTAAAATATGCATACATATGATTGCTTATATATTTAATAAAGGCTTCTGCAGTTTACAGGCTTAACAGTACCATAAGTACCATAGTGGACCATAAATCAATGAAGCACTCAAACGTAAATTGCTCATTTTTATTGTTGCTATTTTCATCCCCCTGAAATTAATGATGCATTAAAGTATCTCATATGAGAGTAAGTTTATTGAATATTTAAATGAAAATCCATATCTCAGTTTGACTGTGTGTGTATTTAGTTTACTACGGACTCTCTACTTTGACGACCGATGTGAATGGGAAAGGTTTGAGGTAGGGATGCAACGAGTACTCGGTTCTACTCGGTACTCGGCCATTTTTTCGAAAATAAAAAAAACTCGGGCTCGGCCGAGTCAAACTTCGTACTCGGCCGAGTACAAAAATTTATTTAATTAAAAAAA